>JAULBW010001870.1:0-26255 GCA_032358265.1 Vaucheria bursata | reverse complement strand
ATACTCTTTGTATCAAAATTCCTTTGTTAAAAAGGAAATAGAAGAATCGAGGAATTACCATACATTCTGAACCAATGAAATCATCTATTATATGTGGTGTAAAGACCAAATTGCTGCCAGTTGATAATCCAGCTTAAACTATATTTGAAGAAATTGATACTTCATTTACAGCTGATCAGCCAGAAGAAATTTTGAGACTTGTACCAGTCCAGTATCATAAATTTGCCTCTGTCTTTTCAAAACAACTTGCCAATGTATTACCAAAACATTGTAAGTTTGACATTGGCATTGACATTCAAGCATGAAAAAAGATCCCATATGGTCCAATATATCCGTTATCAGAGCCCAAATTAAATGCGCTTTGTATATACTTGGACAAACAATTGGAGAAAGGTTTCATTCGGCCTTCAAAGTCTTCTGCTGGTGCACCTATATCCTTTGTAAAGAAAAAGAGTGGGGATCTACAACCAGTAATCAACTACCATGGTCTTAGTTCAATAATGGTTATGAATAGATATCCTCTTCCCTTGATCCACAAGTTACTGCATCAATTTGCAAAGGCTCGGGTTTTCACGAAGACTGGCTTATGAGGAGCTTATAACTTAGTATGCATCCAGGAAGGAGATGAATAGAAGACTGCTTTTTGGTGCAGATTTGGACACTTTGAATACTTAGTAATGCCATTCGGATTGACAAATGCACCTGCTATCTTCCAAAATATGATGAATGAAATCTTTTTTGACTACTTGGACCAGTTTTGTGCTGTTTATCTTGATGATATCCTTATATATTCAGAAAATCTTGAGCAACATATGTAACATGTATCCATGGTATTTGAATGTTTGGCAAAAAAACTCTCAATGTAAAGCTGGAAAAGTGCAAATTTTCAGTTACTAAGGTGGATTTTCTTGGTTACATTATTTCCAACTTGGGTATTTCTGGAGATCCAAAGCAAATTGGGTATTCAAACTTGGTCTATTCCAACAAGTGTCAAATCTCTTCAGCCTTTTTTGGGATTTGCAAACTTCTACCACATGTTCATACCACAGTATTCAAATGTTATTGTTTCTATGTTGCGGTTGTTGAAGAAAGATCAGAAGTTTAGTTGGGATCAAGATTGTCAGTCATCTTTTGAAAGGTTAAAATCTGATTTTAGTTCAACTCCATTATTAAAATGTGCTGGTACATTGAGACCATTTATACTTGAAGCTGATGCATTGGATTTTGCAATTGGTGGGATTCTCTCTCAAGACTTTAATGATAAGACACATCCGGTTGCATATTATTCACGGAAGTCAACTGCACCTGAAATTAATTATGAGGTGCATGATAAAGAACTTCTTACTATTGTTGCTTGTTTCTACCAATGGAGACCCTTTTTAAGTAATATGGAACCCGTTAAAGTCTTCACGGATCATCAAAACCTGTTATACTTCTCATCTTCTAAGAAGTTAAATTGACGACAAGTCCGCTGGTCTCTGTTCCTTTCTGACTTTAGTTTTCAGATTGTTTTCCGTCCCGGTAAAGGAGGAGGGAAACCTGATGCATTGATTTGGAGACAATATTACCACTTGCAAGATTCTAATGATCAGGTACAAGGTCAAAACCAAGTCCTTTTATTCAAGGAACAATCTCTCATAGGTGTTACTGAAGAACGTGGTCAGCTGTCATTACTAGATCAAATTAAACTTGCTCAAGCCGCATATAAAGAAATTCAAGATCTGAAGAAAAGCCAGGATTTTTGAACAAAAATGAGTGCATCTTGTATCGTGGACAAACAGTTGTACCAAAAGAATTATGTACAAAAACCCTTGAAACTGACCATGATTCCCCACTTGCTGGACATACAGAAACTTGAAAGACTTTTAAGTTTATTTTAAAAGAGTTCTGGTGGCTTGCGATGTGGAAGGATACAATAGCTTACATTGAATTGTGTCATGTTTGTGTCAGAAATTAACTTATATTGTAAGCTAATTCCTTTTTATTTTAGCTGCAGATGTTCCTATTAGGAACATTCATTATTTTCATGCTAGTCACATTCTCAATAAGTGGCTAGTCATACAATAGGTCAAAAATTAGTAATGTTGTGTTTGAGAAGTGTAACCACTTCTCACAACACAGGTCGAGATATAATGTATAATTGAGTTGTTACTCTCTTACATTTTTGCCTGTTTTGTTGTATGTCCCGACAGTTTGCTCTTGGTCCAAGTCTACACACATAAAACCAGCAGGTCTCTTACACCCATTGCCAGTTCCTCCAAGACCGTGGTATCCAATCTCCATGGACTTTATTGTTGACCTTCCACCTACTCAGGGTAAGGATTCAACTTTAGTAATTGTGGATAGATTCTCAAAAATGGCTCATTTTATTGGCCATATAAAAGACATTACTTCATCTCAGTTGGCGGATCTATTGTTCTATCATGTCATTTGCCTTTGTAGTACTCCCCACAATATTGTTTCCAATCGGGGATCTGTACTTGTATCTCAATTCTGGCCCTCATTGCTAAAAAGTTATGGAATAACTTTGAACTTATTGGCTGCATATCAGCCACAATTGGACGGTCAGACCGAGCGGGTAAACCAAGCACTGGAGCAATATTTGTGTACGTATTCCAACTTTGAACAAACTAATTGGCTTGACAATCTTCCAAAAGCTGAGTTTTGTTACAATTCACATCATCATACATCTATTGATATGAGTCCATTCAAGGCAACTTATGGATTTGACACCCCTGTAGATTGGTCTACTGAAATTATTCCTGAATCTTTCCCAACTCTACAGCGTTACTTGCTGGATTTAATCTGTTCAATCTTGCATCTTTGTTGTAAATTGGAACAAGCTAAAGATACTGCTAAGCGCTTTGCAGATGGTAAACGCCGTCATTTGGAGTTTAGGGAGGGGAAAATGGTCTCCCTTGATAGGCATTTTATCAAACCAGAAGACCATCTATTAAGCTAGATTGGAAGAAGCTGGGACCTTTTAAGATCATCAAAAAAGTAAATCTAGTATCCTACAAATTACA
Organism: Vaucheria bursata; assembly: GCA_032358265.1. Taxonomy (NCBI): domain Eukaryota; class Xanthophyceae; order Vaucheriales; family Vaucheriaceae; genus Vaucheria; species Vaucheria bursata. The sequence continues at coordinate 23,229 of JAULBW010001870.1, read as the reverse complement.
GCTTCCACACTCAATGAAAAGATTTCACAACGTTTTTCACATGTCTCTTTTACATCCTGCTAAAAATACGTGCGACAGGCCTTTGGAACAACACCCACCTCCTATTATTTTAGATCAGAAAGACAACTATCATGAAGTTGAAGATATCCTAGATGCAAAACATGAAAGAGGTAAGTGAAAATTCTTAGTATCTTGAAAGGGTATTCAGTGAACAAAAACAGTAGGGAACCGGAAGAAAATTTATTGAACTGTGAGCACTTGGTTCAAAACTTTAAGACCCGTCACATTTCAACACCGGAGTCCACAGCTAGGGGGGCGTCTGCTAGGAATTAACTGGTTAATGGCTAAATTTATGTTATAGCTGTGGAATTCTCTATATGGTAAGTCACTGATGGATTTTGGTAATGAGCTAAGTTTAGAATTTATGTGCTGCTGTGAAGTATGTTCACTTCCAGCAACACAATTCATGTCTGTGTAAATATACTCTTTGCCCTAGTTTTGAGTCATGTTTATAAATGCATTCATAACAGTCTGATAGATAAAACAATAATTTATGACTAGCTTGAACTTGATGATTAGACTTATTGCCATTGGTAGATTTTTGGAGCATCACGAAAATGAGAATAGAAGAAAATTTACATTGGCTGATTTTTGGAGAGTCATAGAAAAATATGGAACGGATCATATAATATAGAACATTCTAGAACACATGGATCTAATGAATAGTTGTAGTCCTAAACACTATATTTCCATCATACTTTTTTGAGTTAATCTTTTCTTAGTTTTCTCATTGGTAGAAGGCATTGCAATACTACTACCATGGCAATGAAAAGAAGATAACAGTTATGTAAGGAAGACAAAGATGAAAAAAGTTAAAAAGTATGTCAGTGATAGGACAAAAAAGACAGCAAGGGTCTGAAAATCCTGTTTATCATATGGTACCTTGATAGCAGAAATACTCGCCAAAAATAAAAGTAGAGGAGTAATACAAAATTGATGCTCAATGCAGAAATCAAACACATGTAGTTATTTAAATAAAAATGCAATTATATCTCCAAGAAACACATCAAATTGGTTTAATTAGCAAAGCTAAATAATAGTTGCAATGAAACAGACTCGGAATTTTTGAGTAAAAATGTTCCAAAACTGTGTAACTGCAATATCACATTGATCATTGAAAATGAACTGAATATTTGAAACAGTAGATTGAAATGTAGATTTAGTCACAGTTAATAAATTATTATATTGATATTGGATGCATATGATTAGGTATATTGTTATTAACCAGCAAATGGATGTTATTCGAATGTAAATTGGAAAGATTATAGAATTTATCTAGGTGTAACATCAACTGTACTATATTCATGTATGAGAGAAAGATAATGAAGAGTGATACTATTCATTATACATTATACTGGAACTCAAATCAATGGTTCCATATGCAGTGTACCATGACAATCAAGAAGTAAATGATCAATTGATAATACACTAATACACATGGTCAAAAATTATATATATAGCACTAATACATCCTTGATACCCCCCCCCTCAAAAACTAGCACTCAATATGCTAAACAACTATACTTGCTTTAGTAAAACCGGCATCAACAGTAAGTCTATCACGAATCCTGACTTGAAAAACACCATGTCCAAATGGAAATGATTCAACAGAATCAGTAATGCTTTCTGCCCACCGAGAGCTGAAAACCAATGCATTGCCTGTAGGAAGTTCCATAATGCAATCAAAGGCTTCATCAGTCAATGGCAGCTTACGTTTCAAATAAGAGAACCAGTCTCTAGAATGAAATCTGTGTATGATAGCTATTGATACTAACTCTAGCAATTCTTCTGGAATAGAATTTGGTTTTTGGCTTGAAATTACTAGTCTCATACCGTGGTGACGCATTTGTCTGGCAATTTGCACAATGGTAGAAGATAGATCATCATTAGAAGAGCATGTTTTAAGATATTTGTGTGCTTCATCGAATACTGCTAGCTTACCTCTTCTACTTTCAAGTTTAACTGACTGAAAATGAACAAGTAAGACATCAAATATACCATTTGCTTCGTCTGGACCTAACATCGGATCAGTAAGATCAGCAATAACCATTTGAGTTTTTTTAAATAGACTTTGCAAATCTGTTTTTGGAAAATTTTTGTTTTCATCCGATTCCACAAGTAAAGATTCAATTAAATGCAAACGCTGCTGCAGCCCTCCGATTTGACCCGAATTTAGCCCTATCTGAGTCATTATGTGATCTTTAAAATCGGGGAAACTTGGAATGCCTCCTCTCTTTTGACATTTTCGCATCAAATCAAGTACCACATACATGTACAATGGCATCGAATTTTCCTTGCTGATCTGCATGAGACTCACGATATTTGAGCTGCTTAGATTCGACCAACTGAAAAGCAAAGGAAATACGGTAACATTAGGACAGCTGCTATAGAAGTGGCGACGCTGTTCGTAAAATGATGGTGAACACAAAATGGCAATACTATCGACACAAGGCGATTGAGTTAAACCTGGAATTTTATTATTGGCTGGCACCGTTAAAGAAACAGCTTCACAATAGTTGTAAGGATCCCTATCATAATGAAACACCAAAGTTAATGAAGGAAGAGGTACTTCTGTAACAGGTGATGTATTCAGAATGCAATTTTCAATTATAGTCGAAACTGTGTGTGATTTTCCGCTGCCCTGTACTCCAACAGTGACAGCACAGAATGGAATGTAGGTGCTTAATGCAGTGATCAGAGGTCTTGGAAGAGTGCTATGATTACCATTTCCAAAGCTTTTCAGTCCGTCATTGAACGCATCATAACAAATTCTACCAAAAACTCCCGATTGGGGAATTTGTAATGTATCTCTATAATTCACAAGCAGTGTAGAAAGGCTTATCTGATGGTTTGAATCTTTGAGTTGGCATAATTTCTCGACTATTTCTATGTCTCTAACATTTCTTTCATTGAGATTCATATTTGGCTTCTCGTGCTCTTGGACTCCAGCAACGTGGAAGGCATTTCCAATTTCGTCCATTATGGTTGGTGCATTAATTGAAACTGTGGTGGAAATCGCATCAAATAATTTCTCGTAATTAGGCACAGTATTACGATTACGGCTATTTGGCTGGGATAACGTGGTAGGTACAGTATTAATGTTCGTAGGTACCTCCAATGGAATAGCAGCAGGAATTATTTTTTCATTAAAAAGAGTGACAATATTGTCGGGTGATACTATGAACTCCGATCTCATAGAAAGAAACTGATGTACTGAATAGATCAAACCCTTATTCTTTGCAGCGCATACTCTCTTTACTGATTCGATACTTTTTATTGAGAGAGAACCTCCTTCTTGACATATTATCTGCTTGATAACACGTCCAAGTTGATTTAATTCATTTTTTCTTGAAGCTTCTATTGCAGATTGCTTCTCGGTAGATTGCTTCTCGGTAGATTGCTTTACAGATGGCTTTCCAATCTCTTTGACTTCGTTCATGTTTCCTAACTTATAAATAGTCACTACTATCAAAATTAATATAGAATAAAAATAAAAGTGGCAGAAAATTTCAATCATGTAAAATCTGTGGAGGGACTGTTTAGAAACTCCGAATAATGAAACCAACTTGAGTGCAATCCACTCTTGAAACTAAAGCTTACCGAGTCGGCATTTCAAGCTAGGTGATGTCATCATCTTTTAATATCAAAAAACTATTGAATACAATATTAAGAAGTACTTCGGACCTTTCGTAAATAAAAAGAGAAAAAAAGAATTTTTAAAAGATAAATCATGATCGAATCATATCGAGTGCGTAGGTGCTGCGTATTCCACAATGTCAGTCGTTAATCTACAGCATAGGTCTACAAGATGTCCTCAATGAATTTGTTTCCACTGTAACTGTTTATTGCGACTGTAAATACGATGGAAATAAATAGTCGACAGAATAGCAGCGTTCCCGACGAATCTCCGGATCCGATCATTAACTTTGTTTCGACTACGACGATGAATGTACTTACGCAAAATTTTAATAAACACGAACGTATGAATCTAATGGTAAGCATCTCCAATGCGGCCAACCCTAAAGGACCAACATCTCTGGACTCTGTCGTTTTTCTGAAAACTTCAGCGCTTTCCTCAGCCTCGAGGTTCGTAGATAGAATTTTAAATGCTAGGAAGCCGTCCGTCATTCGGGAACTAATTTTTCATATTTTGTTTATTCTTTGATTTATAAATGGTTTTAAATTCCTAATTTATTAAAATCGATTGAAAATGGAGCTGGATAGGCTTCCATTAAATTCTCTTCATAAATATCATATTCAAGAATTGTGCAATATTCGCTCAAATTTACTAAAGAGATAATTCTGTTTACTTCGTGATCGGTTTATGGTCATTGAACACCGCTGACCCGTCAATGTATTTCATGTTCTTAATCGCATTTTCATTGAATGGCAAATTGGCAATATGCGCTAACGTATTATGAATTGATGGCATACTGATTTGAATCTACAATCATGCAAACTAAGTCTGAAATGCATCATACATTTCTTAAAGGTTTCCGACTTTCGAAGAAGCTCGCGATTCCGCACTTTTCACTCTGGGTTCAGATCTGAAGCACAGTGATAGAATTTTGTATGTCTCACATCGATTTATCGGACATAAAGAGAAACACGAATCAGACTCACTTGAGTCGATCTCAGAGGGCTCTGATATGCCGATACCCACTTGGACAGATGTAACATTTGATATGGTCAGCGCGTTTATTCGTGAAACAGACATGCCTTGTTCTCATGTGTGGATTGATTGCGTATGCAAGGATTACCACAGAATGAATGGAAATGAAGCAACTTCACAGGTATTTTGGACACAAAATCAATTTTAATCTGGTTAACTGTAATTTTTATGCTGATAATTAAGTATATTTTTTTAAACTTATCACACAGGTAGCTACCTTAAACGACATTGCTACTTGCTGAATTACATGAATTATAGAAAACTTGCTCAAGAATATATTTCTAAGTTAAATTCTTTAGTAAATATATGTTATTCCCAAAATTGATAAAAAATTTAGATAAAAATTATTAGTCTTACTGTCAAGATTTCGTGCTTTTTTCAAATTTTAATATTTTTACTACTATGGAAGTTTTCCAATGTTAATTTAGGTAAAAAGATTGTGTACTTTTTAGACTTGTAATCGAAATACATGATTGCTGTTTAATTCGAGTGCAGAATTTGAACCCATAGTTGTTGGTGGCAATTATATTAAAACTACTGTTGCCAAAGTCAATATTCGTCTGCACGATTCGACTTAACATTCTCGAAATGTTTAAGAGGGTGGAATTCAGTAAGTATTCAAAATAGGGTGTGAAAATTTGAATAGTAGAAATGAATGCATGTACTGGTTGACATTCATTCCTCTTAAGCAATTTACAAAACTCCACTTTCGCCACTAAAAGTATATATATATATATATAGCTGTATTTGTGTTTATGTCTTCTATACGTGGCAGGTATAATTGAACTTGAATAATGGAGCTAAAAACATACAATTTTATATCAATGCAAGACAGATTTTATTTTTTTAATTGTACATTATTGTACCTTTTTATGTATGCAATTTTGTACAGGCCGATAGCTCAATTCTGGCCTTGCTAAGAGCTTCGACTCTTCTCATTGTACCCCGAGTCATCAACATTAATGACAGGTATTCGAATTATAATTATTTCATAGTAGTTATTACTGTTTGCCTAAACTTAGTATAAAGTTCTTATGCGAAAATGGCGAGCTGCCAATCAAAATGCATACTTTGCAAAAATATTGCTCTAAGAATAATTCTCAAACTTATTATCATTTTTATTGTAGATTTTTAATGTGTCAGATATTGTAGCTTAAATTCAATGTAAATTTTATCGCGCTGAAGGTGCTTTGAAAAATTCAACTTTTTTTCAAGAGCATGATTTTTTTGAAATTACTTGCTGAGTTTTTTACAGCATTTCAAAAGAAAAAATAGATTACTTTCTTTATTTTTTATTGAATAATTCGAATGCGTGCCAATAGTGTGTGTTTTTGTAAGCATTGATGATTATTTATTCAGCAGGTTTGATGATGGATTTATGGATGTATCTTTATATATGAAAATATTATTTCGGATTATCTTCTCGTATTTAGGAGTTTTTCTGATTTGCGAGATATTACTTCGAGGGCATGGGTTCGACTTGAAATATCACTCGCTAAATGTGCAGATTGTGGGACGATATTACTATGCCAATACGGCAGGTGAAAATGTACTATCTTATAAATATTAGACCTCTCGTAACCAGTTTATAAGTATATATATATATCTGTTAAAATTTTTTTTGGGGTATGGACAAAACCATTGATTTCGTATACAAATGAATATCGATGTCTATGCTGTCCCCGGAATTATGTCTAGTATGAAAGGTTGCAGTTATAAAAATATGCATGAGAAAAATTCTTCTCAAAGAAATTTACGTAGAATTCAGTGTAACGTTTTGTTTGGGACAAAATTCTGGATAGAAACGCTAATAATTGTGTTCTATTTATTTATGCCTTTGCATCGTTTATTGCTTGACTCTTGGTAAGGCTTCTGCTTGTGTTCAGGATAAAGTTTTTGGTTGCTTTGCCATTATGTACTAGTAAATAATAGAAATATGCTTCACAATTAATTTTTGTAATGTCTAATGAATTTAATATGATAAAATATGAAAACTTTGTAAATTATGCAGGGATGTAACTTTTCTGGCTCTCCCTGATTCTGGATGCATGGATGCTTGTGTGAGGCTAATAGCTGACAAGTTTAATTGCTGGCAGGTACTCTATATTAAGAGAGCGATAGCCATGTCTAGTTAAAATTTATTTATATGTATTCGTGTACATTGATTCAGGTTAGTAAAGTATGCAATCCGGTATACTAGTCACTATTTCGAAGTACGCAATCCAGTATACTAGTCATTATTTCGAAGTATGCAATTCCATGTTGATGGATTATTAAGCATCTCTGCACGGTGTCCTATTATTGTATACTTAAAATATGAAAGTTTATGTGTCATGCATATGTATCATCTTTCATTCGTATATTTTGATACAGTTGAACTTTTTCATGTATCAGTGTACCACTAGTATATATATGAGTTTGTTCAATTTTTAAGTTATGCTGATTTCGAGCTCAGTTACCAAGCTGACTTGCTATTGAACCACTATAAAGGATGAACTGAATCGTTATAAAGGATGAACTGAATTGTTATAAAGAATAAACTGAACCATTTTTTCAGTTCAGTTCACCCCTCCCCCCGCGCAAATTTTATTTTATTTATTGTACATTTATTTCTTAATGTTCTTGTTACACCATGTCTTAGAAATTATTATCTTTACCCTTTGATTTGTATTGTACTGAAAAAAAATATATATGTATATAGCATGTTAGAAGGTATTGGGATCGATTGTGGCAACCCATGGAGCTTATTGAGGCAGTAAAAGATGTTTTGAACGGAATTTTCATTAAAGAACATCAAACGTCTCTTCAAAAATACGATGGAAATGTTCCTGTCTGGCTAAAAAAACAGGTCATACTTATATTTTTATAAGCATTAGTATCTGTTTCTTCAAATATATATGTATGAAATTTTTTAAAGTCAATATTAATGGATCTTAAGGTTAGTTAGTAACGTATAAACTTGAATTGGGCAATTGATTTATTTAGATATCATTACTGCAATTTATTTGTATTTGGATCCGCTGCTTCTATTGACACTGTCATCAGTTGGCTTTCCGAGGCATATAATTTTTTTTGCCTTTTTTAGATTTTAGCATTCAGAAGTTTGCAAATAGAAGATTTTGAAGCTTCCACCGTTCCTGTAATATCGAAATTACTATCATGTTTAGGGGTATGTCAAAAGCAGGAGCATTACTCTACGGTGAGTTCTCTATAGTATTAAAAGTGCTGTAGTTAGCTAATCAGCAGGCGTTTAATGCTGTAAATTAAAAAACCAGAATTCCCTTATTTAAGATAAAATATGTGTGCAATATAAGATCCATTTTATGCAAAAACTTGGTTGAATTTGAGGAATAGCTCTGCACATCTCACATAATTATTTTGCAAGTGCTAGGCTTATTTTGGGTTGGTATTCCGATATTCCCTTCTTTTGGTCAAGTCTTACACTATGAATTTTGGCCATAGTTAAGGGAAATTTTTCTTGACACTGATAAACTTCAAAACACTGTTAATCGTGCCTTACTATCATGAAAATTTCTATCAAAGTTGTATCATTTTTTGCTTAGATTTTGAGTACGATTTTGTTATTTTGATGATTTCAAGAAACAATTTTTGCTGTCTTTTTCAAAATTTATTTTACTTGTTTGCTTTATTGTCCAGTTCAAGTAATACGAAGAGTTACTTGAAAGACTTGAAGAGGCTAAAATATTTTTCTCTAATGAAATTTCATTGGGGAAGATTTTTCAAAATAATATATCTGCCTACCTTCTATCCACATTCTGTCATTGGAATGTATTATAACTTTGGCAAAAATTATTTTAAGAATCTACCTATTTTGGCCACGAATGAAAGGTAACTGTTGATATTTAAACATGAAAGATCACATTTTGCTTTTTCTTTTTTAATTCATATGGGAATACAGGGGGTAAGGGTTATTTTTGTTATCACTATGTAAGATAAATGCCCTCTTTGTACTAATCAGCAAAGGATTGATATAAGAGTATTTTTTTCGAATTTTTTCAAATTCAATCATCTTTAAACTTTTTTATTTCAGATGATATCCATACTCTTAAGGACTTTTTCCTTTTTGAATGGGCTTTTATATATTCCTCTAGAAGATATAAATCGAACTTCCTATGAGTGCATGGATATCTCCTTTCAAAAAGTTCCTGAAAATTTGGTGACGCTTGGAGCTTTTAAAGCTACATCATCCATAGCAGGCATGAATTCTAACTTCCAAAGGTAATAAAAATGCAGTTATTCCTTTTTATGGAGTACCGAATAATTTAAATTTAGGTTCTAGAGTTGAATATATCACGAATGTATGCATAATTCGCTCTAAAAATTGAAGTGAAATTGAGTTTTCAGTGATATATTACTTGGGCTTTTATTCAGAGAAGCAAGTTACTGTAGTCCATTCAGAATTTAGCTTTGTATGAATTAACTAGAATTTTAGTTTTTTGGGGTTTATATATATAAGTATGACCTCAAACAGCTATTATAGAACAGCTCCTATATGAAGAAGTGGATGGGGGTGCGTACTATTCGAATATCACCCTTTTGCATACATTCCTCTCAGTCATTGTATTCGAGAAAACTCATACTTGATTTTTTGTTTTATCGCATAGTAACTTTTAATATAAATAGAACCAACAGGGGTTGTACTATTCGAATACAACCCCCCCCCTCTAGAGTTACATTCGGTGGAAGATGAAAGGGGAGGGATGGGAGTCAATTAAAGCAAGCTATTAGAATTATTTATGCCTTGTTTTTGTCCACTATGGAATTATATTGTGGCATTTTAGTAAGGTGAAAGGTCGCTATTTTAGGATGCACTTTTTCAATCTAATATTTGAGATTAACCAATCAGTTGCTATTTTCACTTCTTACAAATGTTCATCTATAATTAACAAACAAAAAAGTTGTATCATGCCAAGTGCAGTTTCAGATTTTTAAATGCGATGCCAGAAACATGCCCTTCCCAATTTCTTATTCATATATTTGCTTGAATTTTTTCTTTTTAGTTTTTATTTGGAGTGGGACGCAAATTTCTTTGCTGCTACTGCTTCATGGGGATTATCTGTGTGCGACACGTGGCAGCTTGAGAGAGAACTTACGAATAGTTTAAAGCCGGCTACTATTGACCTTAAAAATAAATCCATGGGGCCGTATGATATTGTTCGGTTTTCTGAAAATCTCAAGAAGTTTGAAAACAAATGGTAGTTACTTCTACATTTGACATTCCATTAATCGATAGTCCATAAAATGATATATTCTATCATGTAAGGGATTACCACCATGCCAACCTCTGTTTACTGGTGTGTACTGATATCTCAAATTAAGAATATTCTATTAACTGATAGTATTTGGTGTAACTGACGGTATCAGTTTATGGAACATCGACTGTAGTATAGAAATTCAAATCTGTTGAAAATTTTCAAGTTACATAGGAATTATTATTTTCATTTTTAGTTCACCTTTCATGGCTTCTGGGTATTTAGGACGATTTCTTTGCTAAATGTTAATTATTTGATATTGAACGCTCAATTTTTCAAGAAAAAGCAATTTGATTTGGCAAATGCCTACATATGCATATTTCTCATGTGGACCTTTTTGAAAATGGATGCATGCATCAGCATGTCCATATGTATATATGCTGTACCCAGAATTATGTCTCAGATGAAAGGTCGCAATTATAAAAGTAGACACGAAAAACTATTCTTTTGAAGTAAATACGCGCAAAATTAGAGTGACCTTTCGTTTCAAACAAATTTCTGGAGTCGAGGTAGAAAAGCTTAAGTACATGCCAGTTTGATAGATTTTTGGAGGTTCGAAACTTATTTCGATGTTAAAGAAAACAATGCGAATTAGACTCGAATGTATGAATTTGATTTTAGTTAACGTCGAAATTGAGGCAATTATAGTGAGAACAATTAGTTTGTAGGTTGTTTTCCTAATAAAGTCCTATGAAAATTTGTATCTTATTTTCCGTTTCAAATAATGGTACTGACACGTATATTTTTCTTTTTAAAAATTTCGCTGGTATCATTAGCTATACAAAATATGCGACGAAAAGAATCGGATATCAAAAAATTATTTCTACGCTGTCCCTTAAAATGCACTGTTGTAAACAATTTGATTTGCTATCATATGAGAAAATCGAATAATTCTGGCATGGTATTGCTGCTAGCTCATTAAACTGTTTTACAATTAAGGCCCAATTTTTGTTGAATTCTAGATTGTCATCGTGGATACTTTCGACACAGTCTTCTAGAATTTTTGAGTCATGCGTTTGCGATACTTTAAAAGTTCTGGTCCATTGACAGGTGGCTTTCTGACGGTTACACCTCTTTGCTCTTATTGGATGGAAATTCTGTAACGGGCTCCGCTGCCATTGAGTTGACCAATTATTTTCATCACATTAGTTTTGGCAATGTTTCATTGGGCGATGGTGGTGCACTGATTTTAGGCCAAGCTTTAGCTTGCCGTACTACTAAATTGCTTATATCCCTGGTGAGAAGTCAATAATCGATAACAGCTATGTATATTTCTACGGAAATATACATATATGATTATAATTTGTTTCATGTGACGTAAATGTTTTTTATAGAAATATATGCAAAATTTTCAAGGGACAGTAGAACGAATCAAATTGTAGTACAACCGAATAGACCCAACTTTATAAAATTTGAGAGAATGTGGTGTTTTTTGTATTTGTTTTACTAGGATTTGAGCTATTGCGATATTGGTTCTGCTGGCCTAGAGTCGATATCACAGTCCTGTACAGGTAATATATATGATCACTGTCTATACAAATACGTACATGCATAAATATAAGCCTCATTTTTGCTGGTTTTATTTAGAAAAATATATCACGTTGAATAAATCAAATAGAACAATAAATTTCCATTCGAGAAGTTATAATTAGTGCCTATGGCTAAAAGTAGAATTTTCAATAGTTTTTATGTTCGTGTTCTCTGATATACTTTTGATTTGTTTTAGGTGTTGGATGTCTGAAAATGCTTAATTTAGATGGAAATGCATTGACTCATCATGGAATAGAACGTAAGGGCATTAGAGCACTCATACATACCATTACCACAGGTAATTATTTAGCCGGTATCGACTTTGTGGGAGATTGCTTTCTTTGCAAACGTATGATAAATATATTTTTTGTATACTTGGCAGTATTTTTACTTTAAAGTAAAAATATTTACTTGCTAATATTCATACATTATTTTTTCTTTAGTTATTTACACCTCAATAACTTGGCTGATTTTTTTGTTCCTAGGGTACTTGGAGTGCCTGTCATTGAGCAGTACAGGCATTGATTCAATTGAAGCTATCCAGATAGCCTCGGCTCTAGCTCTAAATCCTCTACTATCGTATCTTAGTTTAAGCGACAACATGATGGGAGTGGAAGGCGGTATGGCCTTAGCTAGAGCATTGGTCTCAAACAAAAACTTGCGAGCATTAGACATTAGTTTTTGTAGTTTCGGTGAAAATGTGTTGCTTGATGGATGGGACTTTCTTCAAAATGATGTACGTATATGTATTGTATACAATTGATATTCCATAAACTAATATCTTCGGTTACACCGAAAAATGTCATTTAATCGAATATTTTGGATTTGAGAGATTAAAATACATTGGCAAACAGAGGTTGGCATGGTGGCAATCTATTACATGATAGAATATATCAAATAGTGAACCATCGATTTATGAAATATCAACCGTATATGTTTAGAATATGTTGCTGAGTTTTTTTGTAGAATGTGTCGGCTCATGCGTATTTATAAGCATTAAAAAAACGTGTTCTTGTGAAATTTATCTTTTTTCTTCAAAAATGGTGCATAGATAAAATGGCAGTCATCGAAAATCTTGCAAATTATACATTATTTTATATATGTATATAGTTATGATTTTAGTATGAATTTTCATAAATGACGGAATTTCATTGGCCACAATTGGTAAGGAACTTATTGTTGTAATGGATATTACTATAGATATTTGTCAATTTAATAGGACCTATTTTGAATGTAGAACTGATTTTGCTCTTTGATATATATGTATACATTGTCTACTTATTTTCGTTATGAATTTTTTCATACATAAAAATCGTAAATATCATGTACTGAAAAGTAACTTTCATAAATTCCAGCAATATAAAATGTTTTTTTTCATTTCATTCTCTGAAGTATCCTGAAGCTACACCCAGGAGTGTAAGTTCTCATGGGTACATGGAGTTCGAAAAAAATCAAAATTCTTCCGGCTTTACCTCAGTTATTGGACAAGCCTTTAGTTCTACATTTTCAAAAGGAAATAACATCACACTCCGACTCCTAGATATCACGGGTTCGAACATCGGTCCTTTGGATGAAGATGTGATACATTGTCATCGCTCCTTTAAAGGTATTTTGATTCCATTTTTTATGGTCCCTAATGACTTCATTCCATGTTTTTGAGATTTGTAAAATTCTGGTTGGGGTATTTAATTAAGTCAATGTAAACCGAAAATATCCGATTTTAATTCTTGCCCCTTGAGGAGTTAATTCAATGTATTTTGCTGCATTAAAAAGCTCTAAGGTACAATAACTTGATGGAAATATTCATCCACATGTATTTTCGAAATTTTTAAAGTCTCTTGTTCATAAACAAATTGGCCAATAAATTACTAGTCTATATTTGCCAAGTGATATTACGGTAAAAAATGAGGAAAATTTCTGTAGCTAGAAACAAATTGAAAGTAATGTTGTTTGAGCAGGTCCCTAACTTGCCAGAATAAAAGTGGAAAATAAAAAAGTATACAATTCCTATAGGGAAACCAAAATTGCTAAACATTGAAATTAGGAGTGGAACAATCAAAATTCAACCATGAACGTAGCGGGATTCAAAATCACATTTAAGTTAAAACTATTTTTTCTTCCTAATATATACTTAGCTGGAGGAAAAAATAATTTTTTACTCAATTATGTATGACAGAGATTTAGCTTCAAAATACTCAATAGTAACTAACCGTTGTTAAAACATGACATTTTTTTTAAATCACATCAAATTTTTTCATTTGTCAAATAGTACGATGGAGCTGCTGTCGAATCGAAATTTTTTTACCAATAGTATGTAAAAAAGCACTAAGTTTTCATTGTCACATTTGTTGATTATGAGAATGCTAGTTTCACGTTGACAAATATATATTTATATATTTATGTCTCAATTACATGCCGCAACACTAACTTGACTTATTGAAAATTTAAATTTGAGCTGACAAATTGTAGCTTCTGTTCCTCAGAAAATTTAATGGTCTTAACGGAACACCAAGACCAAAAAGAGCTGTTTCAATCGTGTGATTTTTCTATGAGTGATCTAAGGTCATCCGTGCGGAGCTCTGTAATATTTTCTGATGTTTCGTACAGTAATGTTTCAGTAAGTCAGTATAAATGGAATACATCAAATGCTGAAAAGGTAATTTATTATTCTTTTTTGTAATTGCATAGTCATCTGTTACAAATGAAAAGATAAAAATCTCTATAGAGAAAACTTATGCATTGTAACTTATCTGTGGATAATTTGAACTGTAGGTTGAACCGTTTTCGGGGCCACTAGAATTACAATCTTCAAGTTGTTTAATTTTTGAATGCTGAATACTTTTCTTTTTTTTTGCATAAATTTTTGCTCATTATGTCGAACGTGATAGTAACTAATGCGAAAAATAATAAATAATTTTTTTCAAGTTTCATTTTATGCCAATAAGGAATTTCATTATGCCCGTTGTTTTTTGGCAATTGATTTGATACCAGTACGTGACTAGTCGATACATATGATAATCGAATTCGGAAAATAATTTAAATCAAATTCGGAAAATAATTTAAATCAAATTCGGAAAATAATTTAAATCAAATTCGGAAAATAATCTAAATCAAATTGCTCCAACACACATTCATACATTGACCATCCCATTTTTAAATAGGCCTAATGGAACTTGAACTACTTCATGTACGTATTTATCTGTTTTTTTTTCATGCAGATGATGAATTACTTGGTGGGAAAAATTGCAGCTATTAGCAACGTTCAAGAAGCGAAAGAAAAAGTTATCCTGGAGCTCAAATCAGCCATGATGAGTCGGTCTAATTTATTCTTCAAAGAAAAAATATCATTCGATAAGCTGAATCCACCAGGGTAGGTGATTGTTTGAACTCATATGTGATTTTTTATCTACTTGTCTTTTTACAAGAGTGTTGCTACTACATATTTTCATGTGTGAAATCAATAAACATTTCGAAAAGTCAGCCATATCGAAAAGGAAAATAATTATTCTGAACCTCTATTTGCTGGCATGTTTTGTATTTGAGGGGATTATTTGTGCAGCCTGAGCGGTTAAATATTATGTGTAAAAGTGCTATCTAGCCTTTAGAATAAAAGAATCAATCCCAAATAATGAGTTTTTAATCAATGTTTTTATCTTTTAATACAATACTTTTGATCGATTTTTGGCATTTTTTCTCTTTATGAACATTTAAATCGAGAACATATATTCTTTTTAAAATGTTTTTAACCTTGCTTTTCTATGTGAAGGATTGTTTAAATTCCAACTGATGAGTCATATTAAAATTACTCAAATTTCGTATGTATTCATTTATAAATTTCGCCTATAAGATATATCTTTATAATCCATTGCTCCTTTTTGAAATGTAACCACAATTCAGACTTGCGCTTAAAAAGTTAGTAATATAAATTATTCGTTTTTATTGGCTGATGTAAATTTTTTGTGGAAATACTGAAAGTGAGAATTCAGGACTCAGCTCGGCTGGTCTAAGTAGGCTATTAGTTGCCTAAATCATATAAAAAAACTGAAAAAATATCTGATCAGAGTTATGTAAAAAAATTGTTCTTAGAATAATTTTTAAATTCTTTTTATAGATTTGAGAAGATCATATTCTTATTTATATGGGCATCTTATTATGCAGATTAAAAGGAGCACATCCTGCAGTAGCAAAGTACTTGGAATTTATGGGAGATTCTTTAGCTTCGCTACAAGACTTTGATGGCTCAAAAGCATATTTACTCCGGTCTCTTTCCATTCGGGAGCAATTCATTGGTCCACGGTCGCCAGAAACGTTTACTTTCCTGCTCCGATTGGCCAATCCAAAACTGAAAATATTCGAGCACGTTCGATTGGCTGAGGCCAATTTGAATCGATGTATTAACCTAAGTGGGAATTTTTTCCAGGTGCTCGGGCTTGCATATCATGAAGCCAATGGGAAGAAAGGGAATACAAAGGGACAGGTACAGTTCAATTTTGAATCATATAAGTTCAGTTGAATGGAATTTGATTTCTGTGTCATTTAGTATTTTAGACCTTCTCTTTTAGTTTTCTTATTATAAGATCAAGTAGCATGTGCAGTACATGCTTTTCTTAATGAGCTTTTTGAAAGAGCCCATAATTCGATGAGTTTAATGTCCTGTGAGATGAACTTTAAAGATACGCCTTGCTATAAATGATAGAACATGAGATAAATTTTCTTTATTACCAATGGATGTATTTTTAAAGTGCATATATTGATATATATGCGATTAGTTTTTTATTCAACTACGATACAATTACCACATTGAGCAAATGTATCCCAATTTTGTAATTAATCATGAGTTTTTCTCATTTTTATACATATTTTTTTAACTAAAGTGTACCAGCTTGTAACTTCGAAGCAAAGTTTTTTTAAATGATAAGACTTGAAAATGCTATTAGCTTATCTACTGAAATGAGTTAAGACTGGAAAGTGCCACTGAACAGCTGTCCATCCAGAAGAATATCATTGGTTACTCTAAAAATTCAATTTGTACTCTTAATTGTACTCTTTTCAGGTGCCACAAGCATTGGAGGCATTTCCCAGTTCGTTGACAAAGATGGGTTTGCTTTTAGTGGAAAATGATAGAAAAAAAGAAGCCTTGGCGTTTTTTTCTAGAGCACTCAATGCAAATAGAACGCTTTTTGGTCGGAATCACCCGTCAGTAGCAGATGATTTAACTAATCTAGCGCTTTTATTTACTGGTGTTGATACGAAAGGTCACAGCTTAACCAATAACCAAGGAGCAACAATTACAAAGGCAGAAAAGTTTTTACGAAGAGCTCTAGAAATTTATGAAGATGCTAGAAAAAATGGAAATAGCACGGCGATACAGCTAGTTAGCGCTGTTAATAATGTTGCCAGCATCGTCCGAACACGAAGAGCTTATGAAGAGGTACGTAATTCTTTAATATATATATATATATATATCTTTTTCAAGCACTTGAAAGGTTACATAATTTTATTCGTTTATTGTGCTTTAAAGTTGAAGTTTTTGCAATATTTAGAAATCGAAAAGTTGCGTTGTGGTTCTTTATTTTATAAAGAATCAATTGGACAGGAAAAATAACTCTGATGAGCTTTCATTGGTTACAAATAATTATGAATTTTGTTATATTAAAAATCTTGAATTTATCTGCAAATAGATTCGGATTAAACTTTAAATTTTATAATAGAACTATTATCATTTTTGAAATCGGAAAAAAAATCAATGTAGAAATTTGAATCGGCAAAGTCTGTTGATTTGACCTGTTAACTGTGAACTATTTTAGGCTGCTGAAATGTATCGCAGATCTTTGCTTTTGCTTTCAACCGCAGTTGGCCCGTCGTCGCAGTTGCTAATTCCTACGTATATAGCTCTGGCATCAACTCTTACAGAGGTGAAAAGATATATGAAAAGTACTTTACATATTACACGCATCTTTCCAAATTGCATGCAGTTCAAATGAAATATGATATATATATATTGCTATTTTTGCATCAGGAAAGTTTTTGGCTTCGATGAGCAGGACAAGTATGAGCAGATAAAAATAGTTCTTTTTAGTATGCATTTTTCATAAAATTGTTCTTTTTTCCAGGTTATGTTGCAAAGAATTTGTCAGCATTGAAAATGATTTTCATCTCATTTTTCTTTAATACTTAAGATTCCTGCATCAATAAGCTATAGTTCATGAGTTGCCTTACTAATATTTGAGCAATTTTACCAGCAGTTGGTGAAGCACCCCTTCCTTTATGTTTTTTTACTATTTTAGTTGTGTTTTAGACTGTCTATCTTGATTTTCACTGAAAGATACACTTTTGAACCATTTTTTCTGTAGAGAAATTGGGCATTTGACAACTATATGCTTCATATATAGAAAAGTGACTGTTCGTACTCGTCTAGCTTTATTGTACAGAATTATCTGCTCAAACAAACTATAGATGAATTCTGTAGAATCTTTGTACAATTTCATATTTTTTTCTTGAATTTGAAAATGCCTGAAATTCTATTGTAACTTGAAAGTTTTTCTGGAAGACATTTTTTTTATAGTCCACTTTTTAATTGAGCTCCTTATTGAATTTATATAAATATATATGTAAATTATTAGTATATTTAGCTTAACTATGAAGACAACAAAATTATGAATATGTCCATTCATTACCTGTTTTTAGGATGTGATCCTCGGAATACATAAATTTAGGGAGGAATATAGAGTTAGCCAGAATGACATCGATGATAATTTAAAGAAAGAGAAAAATTATGAAAAAACACAAAAAATGGTAATAGACGAAAGGGTGCCTGCAGATCAGGTTAGCGAATCAAAGATTTTGTAGGGTTTCTAAATTTTTATCTAAAATTGCGCAACAGAACTATTGCATTTTCCCGAAGAATCAAGTTATTGCACTAGTAATTTAAAGATAAATTTCATAGGGAATTGTGTAAAAAATCCTTACGTAAAAATTGTGATGAAATTATTAGCCATATTTCAATTGATTTTAATTTAGAAAAAGTTTTTTTGACAATATTAATGATGACTGTTCACTACAAAAACCAATGAAATCGATGGCAGTTAAAGAAGTGCTTTAAAAATATGCAGGAAAAAAATTTTTTTCATCAATTTATTTGTATGTTCCTCAAGATGCTGCTATATATAGAATGATTTTCGACGAGTCGATACTTATTCAAAATTATCCAATATTACTCTTTGAATAATAAATGTATCAAATGCTCTAATTATTTCACGCGTACGTAAAGTTGTCAATTCTTAAAAAGGTAAAAATCCTGGGAACTACGGAAGTTTTAAGAAATGTTCCTGGACTAGTCGGTAAGTTGCATGAAGCTAAAGAAGCATATGCAACTGCGATAGTCATTACACAAAAGGAGCTTGGGAGATACCATCAATCAGTACGTATATTAATGAAATCAGCATACATACATAGATACTGTTATGTACCTATAGATACTGTTATATACGTATAGATACTGTTATATACATATGAATACTGTTATATACATGCTGTTGTGTACATTTTGCTATATACATACTGTTATGTAAATATACATGTATTTAAGCTCTTGTTCTTTTACAGTTGCTGGAAATGTTGTTACCTCTATCAGATGTACTAATCATCCTTGAACTTTATGAAGAAGCAATACATGTAAGTATACTTTTACACAATCACAATATGCTTATTAATTATATTACAGCTTACTTTGAGAACTCGAATATCTTGATTGACTTAACATATTTTTTAAATACGATTTTATAAAAAAATTATTACTACTTTTGATATTTGCTGTGTCAGGTAATACATTTCTTCAGTTCAGATTCTGCTATTTAACAGTTCATAGTTACTTTTGCATAAGTCGTATTTGACCAACTCTAGTCTTTATTGTAATATTATTTTATCAGTAATTTGGAGTAAGCTATATCATAGTATACATTTTTTCATCGCAATTCATACTACTTGTCAAATCATAGGGTAAATTCTGAATTTCTTTAAAATTCTTTATTTCACCCATTCAAACAAACAATATTAGCTCTTTAGCCCAGAGAAATAATTATGACTGTCAGCAATGCTAAAATATAAGCTGTGATGTCGTTATCTTTCAAAAATCGAATGAAACTCTTTGTACTGCAGTAGGCTCTCTTATTTTGTGATCCCCAGAACTTAACATATTTGACCCAATCTGTATAGATATATTTCCATAGCTGATTTCATTTTTTAACAGTATACATATTGTAAACTTTGGATGTAATAAATTTGTCGAACTACCGAATGAACTCATGTATCCGAAGTCCAAAATCTGATGTGGAACTTGGCTCATTATGACTTTTCGTGCTCTTCGTCAAGTTTACAATATATATATATATATATATATGCATATTCTATAGTTTCAGCAAGTAAAAGAATTATGCTACTTGTAATCGATACTTCATGTGAAGAATCGCAGAATGTTTCAGACCAGAGATTTCATGAAGAGTTTTGGTTAACTTCACTATCATAGGTTTTGTGGCGGATTGCTGCATTCTATGAAGAATCTCTGGGCCAAAGATCGTTTCCTTATAATAAGGTAATTCATTCATACATATGTGCATACGTTAATTGCATTTTTTATCCTAGTTCTCATATATCTACAGACTCTAGTCAAAATTGGCACTGGATTGTGTCGTATGAAGCTCTACCAGTCAGCTGAAAATGTTCTAGAACAATGTATTCCACGTCTTTTAAACCAATTTGAGGATAGTAAGTCAAAGCAGACAAGTGCAGATGAGGAAAGGTAATTATCATGACATCATTATATTTCAAATCATTGTAAAATTGCGTGAATTTTTGTAAAAAAATTTTTATTGTGATTATTTGTTTTGGGCATTATTAAGACAACGTAGACAACGTCATACTCATGGTTTGAAATTTCATCCTGCATTTTTTCTTATTTCCGTTTTCTATCATTCATCATGCCAATTTTGCTTAGATGAATTTGCATCTTGATATGTGAATTCGTTTCAAAATGCTTGCAAATTTTTTTGTAATGTATTGCATATTTAAAATTTGAAGCAAATTCAGCAAGAACATCTCATACAACTCGGCATCTTTGACCTCCCATATAGAGCTAGTAAACACATAAAGTTTGATTTTTCCAGCCTTCAAGTCCGAAGCGGCTACCATATGAAATCTAATGAATTTAAAAAATGTTGATTGTAGGGAAAGGAAAGCACTGCTGGCTGAAGCTACATGTGCTTCCGAAATAGTCAAGGCAAATGTGATACCAGCAGCTACGCCTGAAGAGGCGCCTATGTTGATAACCACATTGAAAAGACATTCGTCCATGCGAGCATTACTCTCAGGCAAGCTTGTCAAGAAAAAGTGGACCACGAAATGATAAAAACTTAGTATTCATGGTTACCTTGAATAGTGAGCATAAGCTCAGGAATTCAAATATTTTTTTATTGGGGGAAATGCATTTGTAGATATGTTTCATAGAATGAGTTCCATTTGAAAACTTGAAGCATTATTTTTCAATAATGAAAAATGTTTTTTAAATTCTTTATTTTTTGTAAAATATGTTGATTAGAACATTGTATATGCCCTTGATGCGTGTTCTACTTGAATTGGAGCTCATAATTGCACTACTGCGAAGCGGGCAAAAACCGGCACTACTATCGATAAAAGAGGAAGTATACAAATAATTCCAAAATATCCATTTTAATGAAAAGTTAATGTTTAGTAAATTTGTATGCATCCCCTTAAATGCATTAAGTCATAGCATATTTTGATCCATTTAATGAATGTACGCACAGACATCAAATAACCTTACTGCCATCATTGATCCTAGTGGGCTGAACAGCTGACATGACGACAACTTTTCTTTTAAGATGTTTGTGTCACTTGTGATTTTGGACACTTGCTAAATTTGGATATTTGAGTACTTGACGCACTAGCTGTGCTTTGCCAAAAACATGGGTGAAAATTTTGAACTTAAGGACAGTATTGCATTAGGTGTTTCTTAATTAGTGAATTGTAAATTTCTCTTTTGCAGAATCTTCTCTACATATTTGAACCATTGTTGAATATATTGATGTAGTACAAAATTGCTGACCACCTAAGATATTTACTTCCAGGGTATCATCACAGAACGCCGCAACAACAGAAAATAAATTAGCTTGCTATGTTTAGTCTAATTACCATTTGGTGAAAATCAGAAGTGATCTCAAGTACAAAATCAGCCCCAATGCTGACATGCAGAACATTGCTATGTTTTCATGAAATGCCACGCAGTCTAGTGAAGATTCATTCTTGTCCACCATCTCGGTGCAGCAGCTTTTCTGTACCCAAAATTTAAACTGTTTTCAGTGTGAAAAATAATATTTTTGTCTTTATTGATCTTTGTAAGCTTTTCAATGTCAATCCAGTATCCAGTATTTAGTGATATGTAATTGGCAAATGAATTTGTCCAATTGAACATGTAGACTTGCACTGTTGTAAGTTAAAACACAACAGTAATACTCAGCAACAAATAGAAATTAATCAGCTTCTCATTCAAATTTCAAGATAAAATTAATTTGCATTTTAACTGCCAAAGATCATATGCTGAAATGACAAGTCCAAAACTTATGGGATTGAAATGACAACATAATAGAATTGCAAAATATGATAATAGTGTTCCTGATGCCCATGCCAAAGAGCAGCAAGAAGTTGACATGCTTTGTTTCTTGAAGAGTTGTGATCTGCAGAATAGTATGAATGAAAGTTGAAATTTCTGTTCTCAAATTTACACATACTACTTTTTTTAGACATATTCTGTTCTAGCAGCTTGGCCAGACATACTGGGCACTTCCTACAAATTTTAGGTGTAATTGATGAAGCATTCCTTAATAATAGTACTCCTAATAGTTGTTGGCTTTTGTAGTCATGTCCTATTACTTGTCTTGCTTTGAACAAATTAATCTTTTATGTTGCAAAAACAATTTTATTGTACTTAAAATTAAAAAGATAATGATGCACAATAAAATCATAATTTTTTTTAAATTTTGAACAAATATTTCTTTTCTGTTGAAATATGTGATTGCTTTTTGTTATGAAGTAAATTTTTACGCTCTAAACAAAAAAAATTAAAAATATAATGGATATAAAATTTTTTTGTATGTTGCCAACACATATCTATTCATTGAAAAAAATTTGTTCCTTTAGTGCATCCTTGTATTACTTTTTGTCTAATCGGAAAAAAATAATGAGCGTAAGAATTGCACTTTTTTATATTTTATTGAAAGTTGGATGCAATAGAGTTAAATTTGAATGCCCCTTCATCAAAGTCTGTTAGCAGTGAGTCAAAGTTGAGCAAAGGTAGAGATATGCTGTTTTTAGTCAACACTATTACAGTCTACTCTTAAAATAGTTTTACCAATTAATTATAATGAATATTGTTGAGCAGTATATTAGAAAATTATTATTTTCAGAGAGCATGAAGTCAGCAAGCAAATAGAATTCAGTTAAATTACATTGCCCAAAAAAAGTTCTCAATAAATAAAAAAGTATCAAGGCAGTTAACAGAAAATGTCATCATTTCTATTCTGGCATCAGAAAGTATATGCGGCAATTAGAAAAACGAAATGCACATAAAAAGCAGTAAAATATTCTATTCATTAGAGAAAACAAACGGGCCATGAGAATCAATCT
>JAULBW010001859.1:0-26272 GCA_032358265.1 Vaucheria bursata | reverse complement strand
GAAATAATTATATTATATAGATATGATTCATGGCAAAAGCATAAGATTACATATAATTTAAATATTTTAAATACAAACATTGGATTAAAAAATTTTTAAAAAGCATAAGAATTTACGTGCACCAAATAGTAATAGAATGCATACTGAGAAGAAGGTAAGATATTGGAACATGCGCTAAACAACTATTGGGCATATGAGAATATTAGATATAGTACCATGATTAAAGTTCAGTTTTATATTTTTTTATAATAGCTGTATAGAAATTTGTTTTCGTCAGTTGAAATAGCAAATGCATTTTCATTGAGTGATTAGATGAAAATTAGAGTATCATTGTAGTGATAATTAACTACATGAAAAGCAAGTATTTATAGACTAAATGCCTTGATAAGGATAAGTGTGAAACATTCAAATTCGAATTGTTGGTGATCAGTGTAAATACGTACCATATTTATCTAGCCAAATTGGCAGCTCACAAAACTAAACAAAGATATTTAATAATAAATGATGAACTTCCCAATGATTGTTCTAGTTCTACTTGCAATCAGAGAATGAGATATAAAATGTAAAATTCGTACATGAGCTTTGCTCTAAAACAAAGAATTGCCGAGTTTCGTGTAAAAATAAAAAAATTATTTGCTTACCTATTGGAATTAACTGGCCTCCAGTGTTAAGTTGAATATTATGCCATACGTTAGTTGAGCGATTTACATGCTGCTTGAGATCAAAATCTATCTCGAATGAATGCATTTCCCTGTCATCAGATGAGTACACCACTGCACCTATTCTTCCTGGACGGCGAGTAATTCGAAGAAATTCACATAATGCTAAATCGTAGGACTTCCAATTACCGTCATTTTCTTCATATTCCCAAAGTTTGCCTGGAGAAGCTATACAAGTACCTGCAAACAAACCGAGAGGTCAAAAGATGTCAACATATTTAATGTACCTATCATTAACAAACGATGATGGAATAGAACTAAATTTATAGATAAATATGATGAAAATAAAGCACAATTTCGAACTTATAAACAAGAAATGAGGCAATTAGTGACTTGGTTAATTTAATTATTTAGATGAATATATTGATGTCTTGACCCATATATTACAGAAGAGTAGCAGAGTACAAACCAACTCCGATATGATCTTTTCGTAGTAAAATATTTGCAAAATAGCAACTCAGATTTAAAGCAAAGTTTTTGAGGTACCCAAGAAGCATGATATGAAAATGTAAAAAACTAAGCCTCAAATAATTTGGAATTTTCCAAATCTCAGCAAAAGTTCGTAGATTCATGGAATTTTACTAATGCAAAAATAAAAAATGAAACTTTAACTGCTCAATTTGGCTTCATCCAATTTAGTATGCTTACATAGGGGTAGTAAACTGTTTCATGGAATTTACAGAGAGATGATTATTCACTTGTGTCACGACGAATAATTCCAACTTCACCTGTGGCACATAGACGCACTTTCATATGAAAGAAATCAATATCAAACGACAAACCATTTTCATCGGCTCCAGTAACTTCAGGAATTAACATTATTCTAGTTGAACCAGAGGTACAGAATGCCTTCTCTAGTTGTTGGGACAATTCATTTTCAAATGATTGCAATGTAGCGTCCTACCACATTCTCAAAGAAATTGCCAGTTACCATCAAATTCGGTAGAGGTCATTTTACTTAGTTATTGATTTCTGTTAAATGTGAAAAATTGGAATTGTAATACTATCAAATCGCTCATTAGTAAACATCGGTTGTATGCATACAAGCGACACTGTTAGAAGCTACTCAAGAATGTTACCCAGGAATTGGGTTAACAATAAATTTCAAATAGAATAATTTCTTTCACTTGGTCCTGCAACATTTTGCGTCATTACTCGAGGGGGACAGAGATAGGGTTAGGGCACAAGCGACAACTTCAATACATAAAAATGAAAACATGTAAATACAATCTATATTTGCAGCCAATTCATACGATCCATCTACGCTCATTCCCATTCTCAGAAAAGTCAATTATATTGAAATAAGTGTAAATAATGCTACCAGTGTGCTGCCCTTTTGTTATAAGTGTATATACAGCAAGACTCAGTATAAAATCAAGATGTATTTACACAACACAAATTGTGTTGCTGGAAGTGAACAGACTTCACAGCAATACACAAATCTTAAACTTAGCCTGTCATCAGTAGTGACTCGCCATAAACTTAATATGCAAAAAGATGACTCGCCGTAACACAGAACTCCACAGCTATAACATGAATTAACTGTTAACAAGTTAATTCCTAACACCTTTGCTCATGCTCAGGGTGCTTTGTAGAGTTTACCGTTGGCTTGACGGTAGAATATTCAATCATTGAACTTATTTGAACATGCAAGTTATCTCAAATACTTACAAGCATTTTGAAACATTTTCTAAATGCAAGATGACCCAGCATAACAGTGATGAAAAATCTTCAATGCACTGGAATTTTGACAAAATACCCTACATGGCCATGATACAGCTACATCAAATTCACTGAACTAAAACTCTAGTACTTTTAATACAATGTACTTTTCCACCTTCAAGCCTGTAACTTGCTTACTAAAGCATATCAAGATTCTGATATCAGCTAAAAAAAGTACACAAATAACAAAATGTTCAAATTCAATTATTATAAGTAATCTAGTGCAAGATAGTGCAAGACAAACAGAATACTAGATTAATCAAAGTAAATAACACTTATTGAATCTAATTAAAAGTGAACAAAGTTATTGATCAAAATTATAAATGGAAAAACATTCAGCAAGCAACTAAAAAAGCTAAGTTGCTCAATATAAAGAAAAATAATGAGACAAATTTGCCAAAAAATTTAAATTATAGGTATAGTGTGTGATGTGAAACTTGAGAAATGTTCAAGAAAAGACATTCCCACAGAAAAGGAGTTAAACATGACAGAAAAGTAGATAGCATGATTAAGTTTGTTGAGATGTCAGAATCAGAATGGTTTATTGCTAACAAATGCACTCTACTCTCAATTTTTATCATTTTTTTGGTAAATTAATTATTAGGAACAGGAAGACTTATTTTGATTATTTTTCATGTATTTGAAAACTTCTGTCATGACTAAGTTTGCTGTACTTGATTGCATTCTTAACTCTAAGGTACAAATGACAAGATGTTTTTTTCAATTGATTACAGATTTGTTGGTGCTACTTCCATACCCTGTTGTTTTGCATTATCAAGTATCTTTTATTCTCATGCTGATATCCAAGATCTACACAAATGATCAAGAGTGGCGCACAAACCACAAGTTGGTGGTAAAGCAGATGATGAAACTGATACTGACTTTAAGATTTTGATTATTTGCCACAAACTTGCATAATCACATTATATAGAAAATCATCTTGAAAAGCCGGTTTATAATTCAAGCCATTTGGTATTTGAAAAAAACAGATAATTTTCAAAACCACAGTGACAAACGTATTATATGTTTCATTTAATCACCATTAGAAACTGTTAGGGAAACAACAAATGAGTAACCATGTTCAGATATTACCTGTATAGGAATGAGATTAGCAAGAAAATCAATAATACTTGTAGAATTAGATATTGATATTGTGCAGAGAGCCAGAGACAGCAAATAAAGAAGATAGGAAAAGACAGAATGATATTATAGATTCAGTGATCCAATTATACTTCAACATGGAATTGTTCCAGTGTTATGTTGCCCTCTGTACTGAAATAAATAATGGCTGCACCAAAATAAACACAGCTAGGCATGGCTAGCAATATATATATATATATTTGTATACAAAATGGACTGCATTTTAATAAACTAGTTCTTTCACCTCCAAGATCAAGTGTGTCATGTGAATCTTATAATATCAATTCTTAAGCACATGTTCAACAAGATATCACAAGAAAAAAGAATTTAAAGGAAAAAGTAAACTACATACTGCTATCTACTTTCAAATGTGTCACGAATATACTCGATTAGCTCATCATAGCTGCCTCTTCAAAGCAGCAATGCTACTGTACCTAATTTTGATTTCCCGTTCAGCTGAACAGCTACAAGAATAGAGATTCCGTAACTTTTCGTCAGTTCGATCTATATCTAATTCATGTTTAAGTTCAACTCTGATAGTTTCAACAAACTCCGATTTCAAATTGTCGCTCGTTTTCTCACTGCTGTACTTCAAAGTGTGGTAATAGTAGCCCAGTACTAACCTAATGTTCCAAATTATACTTGCTTCTTGCGATAAATCATTATTTCTTTCACTATACTTTTGAGTTAAATACACGAGTCCCATATACACAAATACTGTATTACCCCGTTCAGCAGACAACCCATACGAATAAGCAGCCGAACAAAATGCTTTGAAAATGAATGGCAAACTTAAATTTGTGCTTTTAAGTGGAGCAACAAGGTTTTCTATAGATGCGACACGTATCGCATTCTTCTTATTCGATAACGTCCAGTCACCTGCAAGATAGTGCCTAAAAATAGACATCATATTTGAAGGTAAATTTGAATCTAGTTTGTTTCGATTTGCATCAGCAATACTAGATAGCTTTACATACACTTTCAACGTAGTAAATATCAGGGCCCAAATTGCAGAATCATCAACAACCCTCAACTTCAAAGATAAATGATCTTTACTGACCAGGTCAATGGTTGAAATCGATCCGATTTCAGGAAGGGGGCATGGAGTGGTTAAATTAAGAGGAAACCCCAAATTTTTACAGGTGACAGATAGACAGACGGAAACTGGCATTCCAGAGGAAATATCGATCGCTTCTACGCAACGACGTTCCACAGCAAGAACATAAATATGGCATAAAGCCTAAACAAAAATATAGCAATTAAAATAAATATGCAATCAACATTGGATACAACAAATACAGCAAAGAAAGTTGATGGTCTTGACATATTCGTTACATCCGAGCTTTACTACGCTTTTGAACTAAAAGCGAATTGAAAAGATCAATTAAAAATATTTAAAAGTCCAATGCGACAAAATACTGACCATTAATTGGCCAATTTTTCATGCAAAAATATTGACTGTCTTCCACCGAATATTACATGAGACTATAATTTGAGTCATATGCTCGTGGAGTTTTTTTAATAAATGGAGAGTATTTATAGTAAGTTAATTTGAATCTAATAAATAATTTAACGAATTTTTACTTATAACAATTATATAAAAAAGTCATAGTGTGCTAAGCATTTGGGTTGCATACGGGCTATATTTGAAAAAATGGAATAACAATATATTTGAACATATTTTCGTGTACATGTAAGTGATATCAGTTATCGTAGGTAGCATTTGGGTACCGAGGGTAAAAAGCAGTCATTAAAGCTGCAATAGAGGGTGGATCTCTTTTCAAAGTGACTTTCCTCCCGTAAAAATAGTAAACTGATGGGCTTGAGCTTGGGCCATGTGGGTACCATAAGAAATATTGTTATCTACTCTCCATCTGAAACAAATATTAAAAAAATTAGCAATACTTTTGATACTTTGTAGGTTTGTATCCCATTAGTATTGATGCAAATGAAACATATTTTTAAGTTCAAATTGAATAAGTTCTTATACTTAAATGTTCAACAAATGTAGTAAACTTTGGATAAAAAATTCATTTTCAATGAATTTTACATAATGCAAACCAAAAGGTTTTCAGATAATATAACTAATTTGGTGATCCTGAAAAATTTATCAAATTATCTGAAATTCACAGTAATTCATAGTAATAGAGGATATAGAAATGACATTAATTTTTGATAAACCTCATTATAAAATTGAGCAAACATTAAACTTCTAGATGTAGAATAGAATACTAGCAGAAAAATCACGTCACAGACAATATTTATATCAACCGATACTTTGAGGTACAATCTTAACTTTTGCTTGACTATTTAAAAATATTTGGCAGGAAAGCAATTTTTTATTTGGTGCAGATTTGGATACAACCAATAGTAAGGGCAAATCTACGATCTATGGCATAAAGATACAATCGATTGGTTCTGTACAAGTTGAGATACAGCTCTGCATACGAGTTCTTTTGGTTCTAGATGATTGGTAAAGAACTTTTCAAATTATTCTGATTGGTTAAAATATACAAATAAATCATTGATTTATGGCGAGATGCCCTAACTCGACTTACACTGAACCAATCACTCTGATTTTTTTGTATTGATTTTAGATAAAAATTGATTTCCATAGGAATAATGAAAAAAGCCCCCCTGTTTCTAGAGGCAAGTATTTATATTGACATATACAACTGTTTTCACATTGATACTGCAAACTAGAAAAATTTTCTATGTGGCCCGCATATGCAACACTTGCTAATAAACTGGGCATCATATTGTACAAGTCAGCGTCAATATTAGCATACATGTACTTTTCTACATAAGAAAAGCTCAACATTAAATTGTATCAAACTAATTTCTAAGCTGTATATCTTGCGTACTAATACATCGATTAATAAACAAAGAACTGAAAGTTTGAATATCATGGGTAGGGTCTTAAAAACAACGCATTTATCTAAGTTCTCTAAAAATTCTTAAGCATTCGATATCTCCAGTACCAGCCATAATCATAGCTAAGCCAAAAGCTGTACAACATATGCAAGTCTCGATATTTGATTTTTCTGGCTTACGGCACGCTTGTCCTAATCCTCCTGTACCATCTCTGCATTTGAAGAAGCAAAAAATTATACGCTGATCAATATTGTAATATAACACATACGTGTTATATTAAATCAATCTTTATATATTCTAGAACAATATACGTCACTGCATAAAATCAACTTTGTATATAATGAATTTGTCTGAACTATCTAGTTCTAATTTATTATCCGAAATTCGGTACTTTGAAAATCTGAAAGTGGTCCTAGACATATTCAAAACTTTTCATTTACGCGTTAGAAATGAGAATAAAAGCAAACTCTTTGCATCCAGAGTTTATAAAAAGATCAAACGTATAAATCTCTTTTGAATATTTAAGTTAAACTCATTTTATGAACCTTATCTTACGTTTAATTTTCTTGTATAAACGAAAAAACTAGCAAACAATTCAAATATCATAATGTATGAAAAATAGAATTTTAAGTATCATTTTGAATCAATCAAATTTGTAGGTGTTGAGAGCTTTAAGAACAAGATTGGTCAATCATTTCCAGTACAATCAACTAATTAATAAAACATTTTAAAAATTCAATAATCTTCAAATTACCATATTGTAAAAGTAAGGAATCTGGGTGCATCTGTCTAATGAAAAATTCATGCAAAAAATCTGATCTATTAAACTTTCAATTTGATTGATCACTTTTGAATTCATTGTGTATATGTAGCCAGAATAAAACCGGCACATTTTGATGGAATTTAAAGTAAATAATTTAAATGAATAAAACTGTTAAAAACACTTTACACTGTACAGAGTTTTAATCTTTTAACGGTAAAAGCAATATAAAAACTCAAAAGTGTGTATCATAAAACGTATACTAAAAGTTCCAATCTGGCATGACACTTTTGATGAAATTTCACTTTAAAGATTCAGAGTTCTAAAAAAGGCATTTCAACCTGAAATTCTTAAGATGTCTCAAGTGCTTCAAACATGCTTCCTTTGTCTCTACTTCAGTTGTA
Organism: Vaucheria bursata; assembly: GCA_032358265.1. Lineage (NCBI taxonomy): Eukaryota > Xanthophyceae > Vaucheriales > Vaucheriaceae > Vaucheria > Vaucheria bursata. Next base: position 18,653 of record JAULBW010001859.1, on the reverse strand, counting down.
CCAGCGTACCTCAATCCAAGAGAAAAACATGCAACAGACACTATAAACGCATGAGCTTGCTTAATTGATTGACGGTCCACCACTCCTCGAAGGTGTTTAGGTAGCGGATCATTCAGTCATTCAAATTCAATGGATACAATCTGAAGGAATCGAAACAGTTACTATATTTTATTCATACACAGAATCCACAGTGATTATACATAAAAAAAGTGATACAAAATAAAAGAAAAAAGAACACAATCAATTAGAGTAGCATATAAAGTAATTCTGTTTACCTTTGGTAATTGTTCTTTAACCCACTGCTCGTTCGGCCGAACCGAATCCCATAAAATAAGTGACCGGCTAATTACCCGTAACATTATTAAATCAGATCTTACATAGTCCAATAAGAAATGTGCATCTGGTAGGGACAACCTAGCAGCCCAAAAACAATAATTATTATAAAAAATTATACATATATATTATTTTGGAGCAGCATATATGCGTCGAATCGAAATAAAGTATACAAATAAATCGAATTTTTAGATAATGCTACAAATTTGAATAGGATTTTTTTGCTAAGCATCATTTAATACTTTTTAAGATTATTTTTCTCTTTCCCTCTCTCTGTTTAAAACTTTTAATAATCTCAGACTTTCCTCTGCATAATCTTATTCGTTTATAAATGTATTAATAATTCATTTGCTTAAACTATAAAACTATATGCTAATAACTAACAAATTAACTGCATTCTGCTGTAAATTTCAAGTTTTATACATAATAAAATTTTAAAAGTTTGTAACCTGAATTTTGTCATTGGTACCCATGTAGATCAAGCCTAATGCAGTAGCAGCACCAACAGCCGTTATATCAATGTTAATAAACTTTCCACTCAATAGTTGTACTGCACTAGGATTCTCTGAACTATCTGGGGTAAATGATAGAGAATTGTTATGTACTGCCATTTTTAGACTCCTCTCTACGCTGGGGTCTTTGCCCCCCACCACCAACATAAGCAATCGTGCTTCCATGTGTAAGTCTGATAAGCCAGGATCGAATCCTCTAGTTAAATTTACCATTCCTAATGCTAAACCAGCTGGTAATGAATAAAACTGCCTATCCTTAACCTAACAAAAGATAAAACCACAGTTAACTTTTCAATTAAATCTATATAGAACCTTGATAATTTGAGCAGATCAAATTTATATCGTTGACCATATTAATGGTACCCGTTTGACTCCACAGTTGGGGTACCCTATTTCTTGTGCCACTAATGAAAGGGTTAGTATTTTAAATTCAAAAATGATAGAGGTACTTTGCAAATTTTTGTACTACTTTTCTTAAATCTTGAATAATTTATTTAGAAAATTAAATAAAACAAGCTATGAAGGGACAAATATGAAAAATTGCCCTAAAATCGAAAAATTAAAGGAGTCATATGCTTTTGTAGCACGTATAACTCGTTTCGATGTCAAATCGCAATCATACAAAGACCTGTACTACAAATAAACATGAATTACTATCTGGCAAATAGCTACATCACATGAAAAAATTCAAAGTTTTACATAGAAAAGCTGGAAATGAAGTACCTTGAAAACTCGATAAAAATTTGAATATACTGTAAAAATGTCTAAAATTCATAATTAATTCAAACTCAGACAGAAGTATTTATTCTGCGCCTGCCTTTGATATCATAAATATTGTTGTTAAAGGTCATCCGCTGATTTTCATGCATTTATAGATATACAAACAAAGCATGAACATAAACTGTTCCCTGCACAAGCCAAACTGCTAAAAGAATATCTGTGCAACTTTTCAACTCTGCGCTACAAGTGAAGATTACATAGATTTCATGATTATCTTATGTAGAGAAAACTAAAATATGTGATGAATTTGCTATGTTTTCTTTTGAGACAATACTATTCTGACTTCATAGAGTTAAAAGATTTCTGCTGGTTACAGCTAGCTAATATAGCATTTTTGCTTTACCACTTCAAAAATTCAGCAGCATGATGAATCTTTGATGCATTTGGTAATCAGCTGGAAGCTATCAGCTAGCCGAAAATCTTATGGAACTTGACTGCACCCAAATATTCAAATTCTTTTGTTTACCTTATCGTACTTAGAAATAAGACCAAGTTCTTCTAATAATAGTTCTAAAACTAGTCTATCCCCAGTCGACTGATGTAATAGTCTTTGTCCAAATAATGCAGTTGTTTAAACTGAATCTTCACACAACAAAGGTATTTCTTTACTTGTGGGCCACTGGCTAAGCATGTGCCACCTAAAAACACAACTTTTTAAATGAGCCTGACTCGTTCTATGTATACATAAATATGTAGCAAACTTTTGATATAAAGAATATATTATATTGAATCCAAGTTCAGCATTGACCCTAACAAGGTATCAATATGTGCAATTTACGTGGCCTCAAAGCTCTACTTTTTGTCATATTTTTACAAAAGAATAGTTTTTTTACTGAACTATTTCCTGCACGTTTTTTAGAAGTAATATAAGTTAAGGTGCTGTTAGGTGCCTTAAATTCAGCTTTGGAATTTTGGATGTAAGATACTTATTCAATGGATCCGAAATAACTTGTATATTGGAAGGTTACTGCACGTAAAGAGATACATTAGAATCTCTCCAAATTTACCTATTATGAACCAACACTGCCTGTCTAGTCCTGTCTATTATTTAATAGAGAAGTGCAAATGAGACCTTTTCTTCAATATATTTTAAACCATACTCGGCTTTATCCTAAAACAATTTTTTATGGTTTTAATCTACAGTTTTATTTCATCATTCCTGGATTCATCAAAAATAGTTATAGAGAAGGGATTCACGAATAAAACAATACTTATAAAAATTTAAATTTTTATAAGTATTAAGACTATGAATTCAGTCCCCCGGTACTATCAATTTAGGGGAGTTCCACTGCTAGATATATACGTATGTAATCCAACATTGAACTTAGTTTTGCTGCTCTCTAAATGCTAGCAAATGTACTTCAGAATATATTCTTTCTTATCGAAAGATACTCAATTTCCTACATAAAACTACCCCTGCCATAATTCATTTTACTAGATATCAGAATAATACTTTTTAGTTTAAATATATTTCTGAATAAATCGATATACGTTAGTATGCCATTAGACTCAATATATATTCAAAATTGCCTCATTTTGTCTCGAATACAATTGAAATTTGAAACTTATCAAATATATGGTTTCAAACATTTCAGACCTTCTACAGCTAGCAGCTTCTTAATTCTAGCTGGCTAAACAAAGAGACAGCTAGAGGAATGTACAGATTGTAGGCCCAAGAAAATCGATAGGTATAGCTAGCTATGTACTGATTGTATTGAAAGTCTAACTAGCTAATACTTTGTACTTTATATGGGCGGCAGATCCAAGCAAAATAACTAGCTATTGCTAGTACTGTAGATTTAAAACTTCATCATTTGAATTCACAATTCTTCAGCGATTTGTTCACAAAGTGCATCTTCTTCAAGCCATACATGCATACATACCAATAAAGTAATTTTTATAAAGTTTCAAATAGGAGTTTATTTAGGGCAAATATAAAAAAATCTCATAAAAATATAATTTTTTTTTGTACCTGAGAGCTTTATGAACCACACGGCTTCCAGACCCCCCACGATCAGCAGCTAAGCCTAATAAACACCCGACTGTAGTTAATTTGCCCAGGGATCCATCTCAAATTTGTTTCAAGTACCTATTAAAAAAATTTGAAAAAATGCTGCATAGTTTGGGTTAAAGTCAGGCAAGCTACCGTAAAACCAAGAAAAAATAATTAGTTAGATATGCTATGTATGTAAAAAAGTAGCTAAAAAAAGACTATCTATATCGTAAAATCCAGCAATAAATGCTAAATATGTATAAAATTCTATATTTTTCGCCAAAAATATTTCAAGTTCAAGCAAAATATCTCTATCTCTGTTCTATTTCTCTCTGCATAGCATTAAGAAACGTGCCTCAGCATGTACATTTTGAGGTAGGCTAACCAAGCATATGAGAAGAACATGTAGACACTATGTGAATCGCTTTATGATCAATAAAGTTCATGCATTCTACATTAATGTCTAGTTAGGCTACTCAAATATGTGCCTGCCGTAGTAGAATTACTGTTGAAGATAGGTTGTTGATAGAGCCCAGAGATACAGAGAGAGAAGATAAGAAAAGACTGAGAGATAATATATAAAAGATTGAAGCATTTAAACAATAATACTATTCTAGAAGCTTGTTCTAATTACTAGTTTATAGATTTTGTACTATACTAATCTTTAAAATTAATGCTCTTGAAGCTCCTCCTGATGGCTAGTTTACTAGATTTTGCATTATACTAGTCTGTATTAGTACATAGAGATAAATTAACCTTCCAATATCATGCACTGTTAGGGCTCCTAAATGACCCTGCAATCCTAGCCCTAATAAAAGACCATTGTGAGCTTTAGAGGGAGTACCTCCTTTACATTTATACAAAACCCAAGCTCGAGTCATTACTGGGACACTTCCACCTGATGGAGTTATTCTAGAAATGAAAAAAATCAAAAAGAATATCAATAAATAGATTGAAAATACAAAATGCTACTTTCTGTTGCAAAACCAGATTTCAAAATATTTTAAATGTTGGATATTAACAATTTTTCAAAACTACCAAATTGATTTAGTTCATCCCAAATTTGTTGTATCCAAAAATCGAAAGCTTTATATGGCAAAATATGACTTATCAGTCTATTCGCTACAAGTGAAATTTGTTAAAAGCAAATTTGTTACATTCAAAGTTTACTGGAATTAAAAAAATATAGATGAAAATTTAAGCCTCCTAGCATTACAACCAAATCCTACTTAGATTGCATGTGTAATTAAACTATTGGCTATACCATTTCCTCCAATAGAATATAACACCTATATATTGGTAGTACAAGTAATTACTGCAGTAAGCAAGAATTCCTGGCCATATAAACTGGTTTAAAAAATTGATCTAGATATTACAACCTCAAATTACATCGATAAGAAAATACAAGATATAGTAAGTAATCATTAAAATTATTTTCTAGATATTTCAAATTGAACATCAATTAACGTTTATTCTATTGTGAAAAAGTTTAGAAAATTCTTAAGTTTCCTTTTCTGGACACTATCCAGCATTTATATATTGTTCATCGGTATGAAAATTTCAACTTGAAGCTCGGCTTCTATTGATTTTCCATCCAAAAACTTTATAATTGTCCCCTGGTTTTGGTCTGGGCATTTGTATGAAAAAATGAATATGTTACAATTTCAAGAATAAAATTTTGTTGAAAAATAATAATAAGGACTTGCTACCTTAACTCAGAAGCTATGCCATTATGAAATTCGGGCCAGTCAAGCCACATTTTGAGTCTCAGCCATGTTTAAATCTATGCTCATTGTAACGCCACCAGGGAAGACTTTACTGATTAAGCTAAGGGCAGGTATAGGTATAGCAAGAGGGTCCTACAACATATACTTATTAAGATATACATTCACTGTGTTGATACCAAAGTTGATATATACTAATACAAATGAATATAAAATTAATAAATTACCAATTACTTGTATATGAGCCTTACATCCTTAAAAAATAAACGATGACTAAAAAACCTCCCTATTGAGTAGAAAGAGCATTTAAATGTAGTATAATAAACGTGAAAAACCAGTGAGTAAGCAAAATAAATTTTTGAATATAAATATCCAATAACCAGATCTAAGTTACCTGTAATAGTGAAGGGAGTATGCCCCCTAACGAAAGCATACCTCAGCCAGAGCATGAAGCTAATTTTCTTGTTGATATCAAGTATAAGCTTTATTGTAGTTTGTTGACCTACTCGAGATCTGAAATTTCTGGTGGGTGATCTGCGCATAAATAATGTGTGTGTTTGGAATGCAACGTACGGCAAACCACTCTTGCCTTTCAAGAAAAATATAGGTTGACATGTACAAAGGAGCTTTCAAATCGCATTGAATACCAAAACTATAGCTGGCCTATGATCTATAGGAAAGCGCAAAATAGATTCAGCTTCAACTTCAGCAAGTCCGTCACCATCTATATCAACATCATTTTTGCGCTTGGACTTAATTACTGCCCTTGAGGGGGTATGAACCTCAGACTCGCCCACTTCGACATTATCCATTAGTGAACTCATCATGCCAATGTCTTTCCTGCATGAAAATTCCAACATCATACAAAAAATATAAATTAATGCTATAATCGAGAGATTATTTTTTTTTAATTTACTTGAATTCAAGAGTGTTCTAAATGGCTCTATTTGATCTACATCGATTTTACTGCAAGTGACTACACTCATTAAAAATCAAATAAAATTTGCATTTCGGAAGTCCGTAATTGTCAGTAGCATTCAAAATGACTAATTTCACAGCAAATTTTCATCTTATCATGACGAATTCGAAATCAGCACATTTGAAACTATAACAAGAAAGAATTGTCATAGATTAATGTTTGCATCAAAAATTAAGTCAATGCGTTGAATAGCTCTATTTTATTGGACACAATCCATCCAATCAAAATACAGATAAGCATAACTACATCAAAAGCTATGGATTGATGGATATTCATGCAGCACAAATTATAAAATTATTCTGTTCAATAATTTTAAATTTAGTTCATATTTTTGACATACTGTGTAGTACCAAACAAGATCAAAAAATGCATGCATTTCGAGCTATAAAGATAATGTGAATGGAATATTTTGCAAGTGAGGAAATGTGCAATTTTCGAAATTGATAGAAATTCTGTGGAATGAATTGTTCTTTACAAGATTAAGTGTTGGCAAATTTTGACTGATAAAAGATCTACCCGTGATTTATATCCTTTGGATTTACATGATTGATTCAATCCTATACCCGTCAAAATTCCAGCCATGTTAAATCTTGCGAACAGTTTTCTGTCAACAATATATATGTTATTCCATTACGAGGTAAAAGTAATAAAATATCATATCAATATTCTACCTTTTCAACAAATCATGTGAAGCCTGGGGCCATCCAGGAGGGGGGTTCAAGTTGCATGCATGCACGGCATTTAGCAGCTGTAATGATAGACCAATAGGAAGCTACACAAAGAAATATTAATTTCTTCACAATACTATCCACATGATTCTTCTAAAAACTCTTTTATCGTCTATGCATATAATTCTAACCTGAGAGCTATTCCTCAAAATATATAGAAAAAATAGGAGAAATATAAATAATCAATTCATATATGTGTGCTGTGTAAAGCCTTCCAAAACTTCAATTTCATTGCAAAGCAACTGAAAAAATCTTTTTCAGCTACTAGAGCTTCAAGTTTACAAGAGTAAATTATTGCTTTTCAATACGTTAAAAGTTTCAATACTCAAAGAGAGTAAAAACTGCAGGCAGCGCAGCAAGGGAGATATTGCAGGTAAAAAAAGGATCAACTATTAAACAAATAGCATACTGTTCACAGTCTAATATTGAACATATTAACACTTAGAAATTATCCAGAAAAAGTAGATATAAAAATTATCCAAAAAATATTTATATCTTCTTTCTTCAGAAAAAGAGATTCACTTGTTGAGACCATATCAATAAACCACTAAATGGTAATATGATATTGGCAGTCAAAAGTGACGGTTAATATTGAAAGTAAGAAATTTTGATGGCCCAAATAGATGGTTAAGAACCCTAATTACAGTGACTATCACTAGTAACAACAGGCTACTATCCAAATTTAAGATTATTGACAATATTCGATATCGGGTCTGCAAATAAAAATAATTAACTATAGATAGTAATGATTTATAATCCTTCTTTTAATAATACTTTTTGTTAAATATTTAATAATTTTTCATGCAACTACTTAAAATGTAACTATCGTTAGTCATACTGCTACATTCAAGATATGCATACATGTATACATAAATTAAAGTGAAAATCCACAATGTGTTTTACCCATGATATATTAAATGGGTTAAAAAGGTTGAATAACATGAAGTTAATGACAAAAATTAAACGCACTGGTCAATGTACAGCCATAAATCACAGGTGAAATAATCGAATCATTGCCTGTTCTAGATCTGTAGACATGAAATTTTCTTCTACCATTGCAAGAACAACTTTTTCACATGCATATTTCCAATTCGATGCAGCAGCTTTAATTGATTAAAATCGATTTAACTTGGAGGCTTTTCCATTTCCCACTACTTTCAAGCTGTTAAATTTATCATATATCCAACCCCATTTGAAATTTTGTTTGTATCCAGCTATATAATTTTATGCCATATTGTATATGCATGGAATAGTTTCGGATTCGTCCATCATGAAATCTTTTTCAACTTCAACTTCAAGTTGGTTAGATGCGCAGCAGCAATTTGCATGACTCAAAAATGCCTGTACCAACGGTGAGTCTGAAGGATTTCTTGATGATTTTTTATATTTTTTGCAATTTCAATCGCCAAATTTGACATGCTATGTACAAGTGATTCGGTAAGATTCGGAGTCAAAAAGTCTTGACATATCATATGCATACTTTGCAGCAAAAGAACTCGATTTTCAAAAAATAATTCTGAGTCAGTGACTAACTTGAAGATATCCTGCTCTGCTAACGAATTTGAATCTTGGTACTTCAACAAAGACGCCTCAGGTTCATCCAGAATATCCAAACAGTTCGATAAAAGTGGGTCTACCTGTGAATGCATTTTACGATATTGCAGCAGATTATTTTTTCTTAAATGTTGTTCTCTTTCTTCTCCTTGTAATGAATTAGTAACGGTTCTTTTCGAAAATTTCTTTGAATTTTTGCTGGTATCTTGTAGCGGCTGTTTTATAATTGCAAGGAATGAGTTCCATTCCCAGTCATGGCAATTTTTTTGAAATTTCTTCAAATCTGCACATTGCGTTATATTGACTTGTAAAGAAGTTAAGTTAACAAAACTGAACATGAGGCATTCATGCTATCTAAACAGTTCAAAATCGATTTTACACGGATACTCACAATGTTCAAATTTACAGACATACGCAAAGATTTTTTACACTGAGTCAAAAATGTTATAGAATTTCCAACTGGATTGCTTAATTCTGTCCAAATATATAACAATTTACCTGTTGAAATTCGGCATATTTTTGAATTGCCTCTATATAAGGATATGTCTTGTGATGCATCTAAAACTAGCATTTCTTTCGGTAACGAAATGATCGACTTTTCAGGATTCGATCCATGAAAGGAAACTGCTGAAATTACATTTGAAATGCGAAATTTATAATTAGCTATTTCATTTTCAACACGTATGACGTGCAATGCTGAAGTTGTAGAATCTAAGATACACACCAAAGAGGCATGCACATTGGTTTCAGATTCAGTGGAATTATCGCAACAATCCAAGCAGAATGCTGTACTCTTTTCCAGTCTGCCGAAATTTCTAGATCTATTTTTCGTAAATATACTGGAAGTCCACAGTCGGGAAACCGCAAAATCTTGCTGGAGAGTACGAAGATTTTCATATTAATAAGCATCAATACTAGTTTGGCTAGCATTATTTCCCAAATGTAAACCAGAAAACTTAGTAGAAGTCTTTTCATAATCAGGCATATATACGCTCGATAATAGACTAGAAGGAGTCTTGGGATCATATTTTTTTACTTTTTTAAATATATTTAAGCCTCTATTTGTAATATTAGGGGTGAATTTTGCACTAGTTTGGCCAAATGAGGCATTTTTTGCTGTGGTGTATCAGACAAAGTGATACTATTTGATGCATCATAACTTAAAATTCGTGGTTTCATCGACCATAAAGAATTTCTAAATCTTTTAATGTTACAAGTAACAAGTAAAGGAAGTGGGCAAGATAGAGATGGTCCGTACCCTTGGCTAGCGAAGTTCAATATCTCTGATTCATCGAATGGGTGTGCACTGCCGTCGATGCTCAGTTGTTCCACAGGCTTCACCTCTTCTAATGGATGAGCAAGAGGGAAAGGGTATGGAAATTAAGTGTTTATGAATTTTCGCTGATATCCATATCTACTAGGGGTTGAAAGAGTAGACCGGATTTCATTGGAACGATAAGAGAGGCGTCAAATGGTAGCGATAGGTCGTATTGAGATCCATCAGGTGAATAAATACAGAGCTGATTTGGAGTCAAAGTAGAGCATATAGACCATGGGGATAAAGAATCAAAGTGACACCGCACCGAATTCGTTAATGCAGGTTCGCCGTCTCTCTTCTTTCCTGGGTAAATACTATACAACGACAGGTTATATAGCCCTCCAAAGCTCTGTGTTTGCAACGAATCTATAGTCATATCCTCTGTTATTTGTAGGGAAACTGGTGGAATTCCATTATTCTCTAATCCTAATACATAGAAATTTTCACAATTTTTATCGGATGGCATGATACTAATGAAACACGCACGAAGCTCCGGTGGTTCACAATGATATTACATGCCTAAATTTTTCAACGATAGGATTAAGTTAGGCAGAGATATGATTACAATGTGTCTAATATATGTGTTACAGTCAAAGTAAATGCAATATCACTACTATTTGATTAAATTCAAAATCGCTGCTATATGCTTTCAAAATTGGTGCGACAAGCGACCCAGCTATTGGTCGGTGTAATTTACATGAACCAATAGAAATGAAAATTCAAATTGAAGAACATTATATCTGCACAAGATTCAGCTAAACTGCACCAATCATCAACAAGAGTCCATTTCGTGGAAAAATTATGAAATCTCTTTCAATTTATTGATTCAATACCAGATACCAGTGGAGAATTCAGGACTCTGGATCAATTCAAATGGACACACTCAGATTTTAGCCATAATCCTTTTTACTGAATTTAGATTCAAATCCATCCATATTTTCTTAATGAATCTTTGATTCAAATCAAGATTAAAATTATTTTTGAATAATTTTACATAAAATTTCATTTCCTACGTATACATTTCAGAATACTATTCAAAATGAATTATGGACTCGAATACAATTCTGAAAAACAAATGTAGTGGCAATGATGTCATAAAAGCTGAAATAGACATGATTTGCATATTTTTATGCCATCAAAACGAGGCAATTTAGTATCTAATTTAAGTCACCGTGTTAGGAATTAACCCCTAAGGGAGTTAATTCTATTTTGTAGCTGCGATACGTTTCTCCTAATGCTATGTTGAAGTTTCAGTTCTGACTATGAGAACAAGTTCCCATTTGAATTATAAGAACAAGTTTCAGTAAGTAATATTTTGTTGTGTTGATGAAGTTATCTCACTTCTATCAACACAATTTAGGATGTAATAATATACGTATTCTGTCACAAATTCCTTGTGTTCATGTTGTATTTTACATTCCTGACACACCGATAAATTAAAAATTATTAAAAAATTGCTACAAGATCTCCAACAAAGTTTGGACATGAAATGCTTCCAAAGAAAATAACTGCTGCATATCATGGTACCAATTTTGTTCCTTACAGCTTTATGATAATAAGTTGTTTGGTTATTACATAAGTTATGCAATTAAATTTCAGGAACTTACCTCATGTAAAATATAAATTTACCTACTATTTTGTATCTAGATATTTAAGATAACTATTGATGTACAGCAAAAAGAAGTACGGTATATTTGGTCAACAAAAATACCTTGGTAAAATTAATGTGGGATTGCTGTTTGAAATGGTATGAAAGGAACAATCACTATATTGCTATGATTGCAGCAAAGGGATAATGGAAGAAGATGATTGCAAAACTGGCCAGAAAAAGAGGAAAAAATTAACAGATCAGTATGTTTACTGGTGAGGTTGAAGAATTATACAACTTTACACAAACATGCCAGAAAGCACATTACCTTTAAATCAGGGTATCCACAAAGACGAATAAAATTGAAAAGCAAATGGGAGAGTACACTGCAAACTTAAGTTTGGCCAAAAGTGGAAAACCATATTTGGCTAAAATGAAACTGTAAATTAACTCTCAAAATGGAAATGCAAACTAATTTCCTCCGGAAATATCAAGGAAGCAACAACAAAATTCCAATACACATAATATTTAAAGTAACTAAATTGTCTGAATTGTCAATCTGGTTGTAAAGATAAAATGATGAATAAACAAGAGATAACGGATCAAATCTTGAACAGGAAATGTAAGTAAGTATAGAAATCCTGACAATTACAGTGAACTTAAAAAAACATGGCATCAAAAATGCTGAAGCCTCATTTTCTCACAGCTGAGAAGTATTAGTTTCATTTTACTACTAAAAAAACATCCATATGGATAGATTTTGATTTATTTAACTTTTCAAATGCCATTTTATAAGCCAAAAAATTATCATTCAAGATATTGCTTAAATTAGTAATGAACTAAATTTGGTGGTCTCTAGTAAAGCAAATAATTATTTATGGTGAAAGTTTATCTACTGTTATGGATGCGTATACAGCAAGGCTCAATACAGGATCAAGATATATTTACACAACATAAACTGTGTTGCTGGAAGTGAACAAACTTCACAGCAACACACAAATCTTAAACTTAGCCTGTCACCAGCAGTGACTCGCCATAAACTTAATATGCAAAAAGATGACTTGCCGTAACACAGAACTCCACAGCTATAACATGAATCAACTGTTAACAAGTTAATTCTTAACAAGAATCAAGGGAAAACATATTGGCTCAATCAAAATGATACTTTGTTACATACTTTCAAAATCAAAAAGTTTTCACTTCATAACTAGTTGAAAAACTTATCTTGTTAACTGTCAAGACTAACAAATTGTATCAAGTGTAAATCATAAAACCAGAACAATATAACACTGAAATACTACACGTTCAATACTTTTCCATTAATCTTAATTCATGTGTTGACGAGAGTGAATCTTGTCAACATTTTCAACTTAAGCTTGCACATACAAACCGAATTAAATCATATAATCACAAATCCCTGAATTGTAGACAAATAAACAATATACGGCAAAAACATATTAGATCCTGACATTAACTAGCTAAAAGTTGAAGAAGTGTTTGATTTTCAAAGAAACGTGTGCTATCAATATAGTTTTGAAATTTAATTGGTACTGCTTTTGGAGGTGCTGAGTATAGTTTCTATTCCATTGAAATAATCATAGAAAGTTCAGCACCTTATTTAAATCATTTAAGGCTACAGTTTTGCAAAGATTTAACACTTTTGAACTAAATACGAGTGGCCAGCGGTATAATCTGCATGGAGTTTTAGTATAACATGTATGCATACTAATTTGTGTTGACACAATATTTTCAATTGTGTAACATGCAGATAAGGAATGTAGCTACATTTTTTTCAAGTGTTTGATTGGTAGTACTTTAGTTAATAAAAGTGATTCTAAGTCATTTACTACCACAAAGTAGTGAGCTATTGTTGCAAATTTTTTGACATAAAACCCTCTATCACTGCACATAACAGTTTTGCTTACATCCTTATCTGAATGAACTGGATGTGTTTAGATTCAGATTATACATCAAAGTTAAACTCATATCATTAAATTTTAATTCCATGTACTTGACAAAACATTAGACAGCCTAGTATATTTTATTTTTCAAATATTTTAAAAAAATATTGGTTGCATTTTTCAACAAGATCTATGTATAGAGTGCATACCTTATGCTAAAAATTGCGCAGTGTTAAAAGTTTGAACTTTGGACATAGAAAACACAGTTAAAACTACCAACAAAATATCCAAACTGTTTCAACTTACTTTGCCTATGTAAGAAAGAATGAAGTACCTAAAATACTTTAAGTAGTGCTTTCATTGTAACATACCCATTTAATTGAGCCAGATGTACTTCCGCACCCCTGAACTGAACACATATCAAGGCTACTGATTTTTGACAGTCTAAAACCACATTTTTCTAATATCATAATTTTCTTGAATAGTACATGCAATATGCATTCCATTTACTATCAGTATTTTAGCCACTCAATACAACTCAAAAACAGTAAGAGAAACTGTTCTTGATACATTTGTAAGCATTTTTTCGAACCTGGAAGTGAAAAATTTCTGATACTGGATTTCAATTCAGTAAGAAAATACTTACTATACTAAAAATTTCACTTTTTAATTGCAAAAAAGTTTCAAATCCCAGGTATTTTAACCATTTATTGATTTTCATAAGTGCTATATAAAATATTAACAAATTTTTTTTCCAGCTAAAACAACAATATCTCAGCTTTGGAAGCTAAGTCTCAATTAGTGATATATAGCTTGAAGATTTTATGTTCATTATTTCTTTGTAATTGATAAAATAGACAATTCAAAATTGTCAGTATCTTTTGCCAATAAAAGTTTTTGGCATAGTCAAAAATCACATATTAGTTTTCTCATTGCTAGATTCATTTTACACTTTGGATAGGGCAAATGTTTGAAAGATCAAATTCAAGTGCATTGTCATACATTTATAGTTATCAGACTAGAGTAAATACCACATGTTCTTGTTATGCATATGAATAATCAAGGATAATAGAAATTATAGAGTGCAGTGCCAAAAGTACAGTCCAATATTGATGTAAAATGAAAAAAGAAGATAAAAATATGTAGTATATTTTAGACAAATAGAATTATCTGCTTTAACACATTATTATATCAAATTGTATTACTGCTAGGAATTAACCATTGAACAGTAAGTCCTGTTACTTTAGCTGCATCATTATTCTCTTGAGAAATTGCCATATATATTCAGACTAGAGAAATTGTGTTTTAACTTTAGTTTAGCCAATGGAATTGTGCCACATAGCAATTCTTAATATCCAGTCATACAATTAAGTATTTGATTATTTTGCATTGCTAGAGCTCACTTCTAGCAATTCAGTAATGTATACTGCTTGATTTACTTTAGCATCTACTTGAATTATATTTTCATGAAGAACATATTGCCCAAAACACCAACTTTAATTGCTATTCTTAAAAAGTTCTTTTTTACAGTAACCACATACAGATTGCTCTTTTTTAAAAAATTAAGTAGAGAATTGTATACTTTGTAACATTGTGTTATATGAGTTGTCAGTCAAACTCAGTACTTATGAAGTAATATTAGATCAACATTTCTAAAACATTTCAATGCTTACTTTTCCCACTGTACTTCATCTCTCATGAGTTTACGAGGGGCAAAATCTTTTATTCATGAAATAATTTTTATGTGCAAAACAAGCAAGATGCAAAATTGCATCAGCAAAAAGGAGCATATTTTATGCAAATGTAATTGCATTGCTAGAAGAAAATATACTTCACAGCAACAAATAAATCATAATCCAAACCCAACATTATAGCCCATCACCAGAGTCCAGTATATCAAACACTGACTTACCTCAAAATCTTTGGAGAACTCCACAGCTATAAAATGAAATTAACTGTTTAGGGAGTTAATTTCTAACAGATGTTTTCTAGATGTGGACTCCAGTATTGAAATATAACAGGCCTTAAAGTCTTGAACCAAATTATTGCAGTTCAATAAGTTTTCTTCTGGTTTCTGATTGCTTTCAGTAGCTGAATCCTCTTTCCAGAGTGCTAAGAATTTCCACTTGTCTTTTTCACATTTTGCATCAGTTGTGATGCACAGCAAAACAGGCAAACAATGTATGAAAGTGACAGTTAAAATAAATATTATATCTCAACCTGCATTGTGAAAAGTGATTGCACTTTTTCAACATAATATTATTAATACTTAGAACAACTGTATGACTAGCCACTTATTGAGAATGTAACAAGCATCAAATAAAGAATGTTCCAAATAGGAACATCTGCAGTTATAAATTGAAGAGGAACTAACTTCTAATGTAAATTTATTCATAACACTAAAACGATCAACAACTACCAATATGGAGTTTTTACCTTGAACTGGAGGAAGATCCACAATGAATTTGCTGACTTGTGATGATAAGTTATATAAACAGAATAAGGCACGGAAACTTGAGGAATATACAAGTTACAAACACAAAGGATACAGATATCAATAATACTTGATTGTTACTGCTGCAACCTACAAGTTACAGCTTGCATGATTGGAAGAGAATTCCGATCAAACCTCAAACCTGTAGTATTTCCCGTATGACCATATCTAGCCAATTTCAGCTACAGTGATCCTAACACCGGTTCTGCTATCTCTATAATTTATTATGACATAACTGCTCACTCATGTTCACCTTTGCTTGCTTACATTTGCATATTTTTTGCCCACATTTTTTTCCCACCTTTTGCCTCTTTTACCACATTGTAACTATTATCCCAGTTGTGTACTAAACGCCAAACCCTTTATGTCAATACCTTTCTCACAGTCCTTTATGGACTCCTTTATATGAGACCATAAATTACCATGTGTCATCTTTCTTATGGCTAATTGAAAACTACTTGGTTTATTTTCTGTAACCATTTTAACCAATGAAAGAACCATTCTTTTTTCATCATAATCCCTCAAAACTCTTCATTACCTTTCTATTCCAGTTCAAACTCCATTTCAACTGACTGAATATTATTTCAGAGTTGTCATTAAAGCTACAGTTCTGCTTGTATTGGCTTTATTATCAATTACTCCACTTTACTCCAATCTATTTCTACCAATGGTAATATCTTAGAATTACTTGAATGATTCTAGAATTATCACAAGCTTACCAATGAAACTGTTACATTTATTTATGGAGTAAAAGATTCAGCAAGATGCACCGGAGAGCCAATTTCAAGGGCACTTTAAGAGGATATATTGCAGGAGATAGTGGGGACATGTTTATTTGTTCAGTCTTGTATATCAATTCACTTTTCTAAGCTTAACAAAACTTTTATTTTTTATTAAATCTCTTTTCTTTTTGCATTTGCTGTCTGTCCTCTGCTGTACATTGGTCCTTACCCCTCCTACAAATATACTAGCATATATCATATTACAATATCTTTCACCTTCTTTCTGAACAGAATTGCCATACAATGATAAGGTGAATTGAAAGTATGTAAACCAAACAAACCAGAAAAAGGAAATAATTGCATGGATAAACCAGTATATTAGTGAATACAAGTGAGAGAAGAAAAGAAATGAGACTGCACCAACAATGTCTCCGTAATGTGCCAGAATGACCAGTGGGATGATGCGTAATATAAAAATTTGCTGAACGATGGGAAAAAGTAATGTGTGGAGATTTTCCTGCAGGCTTCATGAAGGTAAAGGTGAGAGCTGTATGAAACCTTCCAGGATAAACAATTGATTTGAAATTGTCAAAAAGTCATTACAAAATGTTTGTTGCAATTTATAAATACGCGTTATATTTGGGGTAGCATACAAAATGGGAAAACGGTACAAATATGGGGTACTAAAGCAATACATCCTGATCGGGGGGATACCGTTAGATACCCTACATAATTGCATATAAGTTTTTTAAAATGAGTTGCAAGAAATAATCTATCTACAAAAATTTACCAAAGTTATCTGCTTGTATTGAACTTGAGCACTTAAAAAAGATCAAGAGCAATACTATGATGAGGATTCGAATGATCAGAAACTTGCAACTTTGAACATGATATATTGAACAACAGAACATAATACAACCCCAAGCACTATTGCTTACATCTCCTACAGTACCATAATAAAAGATCCAAAGTAGCTCCCAAACATCTATCAACATAGTTACCAAACAGATTATACGAAAAAATTGTACATCTATATTGCACTGGTATTGATTTTTAAAAATTTGAAAAAATAAATTATTCGGAATTTAAAATGTTAAAATTAAATTATTTAAGTATTGTACTGAAAAGAATATATTAATGAACAGAAACTGTAAAAGTGAATCATTGTATTTAATTTAATTCCAAGAAAATAAGTCATTAAATTAATTGTATTAATTTTTGAAAAATTTCCTCAGATCTATGGAACTTTGTAGAGCAGCAATAGTTATCATCTTAATTAATATAGAAACCTGGTTACCTATGACGTTCCTCATTATTTTCAATCCCACTTTGCATCTAAAATCTTTCTATTGAATTGAAATTGCCTGGTAATAAATTATTGCTATGGCGGTGGATATTAAAAATGAATTGTTTGC
Organism: Vaucheria bursata; assembly: GCA_032358265.1. Classification (NCBI taxonomy): domain Eukaryota; class Xanthophyceae; order Vaucheriales; family Vaucheriaceae; genus Vaucheria; species Vaucheria bursata. The sequence goes on along the minus strand of JAULBW010001859.1, from coordinate 612 downwards.
TTGCCCCAGAGAAATATAATGCTTCAAATAATATTATTTTAAACTAGTTTAAATGAAAAAATATTTTTTTATTAACCGAATCACCAACAAAATCAAGTTCAAAGAGAGTAGAGGTAGACGAAATTTCATCGAGGAAAACATCGGTTACCACTGAAAGAAAAAACACATAGGTAAATTATTGACAAATGTCATTTAAATACAATTAGATAACTTCTAATGTGTCTACGCTCTAACTCGTTCCCACCCAAAAAACTAAAATGCGGCACAATCTCCAAAGCTGGTTTCAATAACATTGCCGAAGCCTGTAGGTAGAGGACTGTTATCGACACAAGTAAGACTAATACCAACATTGGTGACGATTGTAATATCTCCAGTGTTCTTGCTTACTTCAGCTCCCTCGAAAGAGTTATTGGCCACTTCTATGCTTCCACTACTTTCGATAATGCTTAAAGAAAAGTTAATGTTTTCACTAACTGTTACGTCTGATAGAGCACCGATGATCTCAATGCTATTGAAGTCTGAATCGTTGCCTTCGATTAAAATTGCGCCCATATTAGATTCTAGCAGGAGATTGCTAAAAAACTCTGAAAATCGAAGTGTCACGGCGCCTTG
>JAULBW010001848.1:0-26278 GCA_032358265.1 Vaucheria bursata | reverse complement strand
ATAGGAGTTGTGACTAAACCAGCATCAGATTGTGCTCAGACATTGGAGTATGTTTCAATGGTACAGTAGTGTCATCTATAATTAACTTATGACCCAAATTTCTTAAACAAGCTGCTTGTAGTTATAATGTCCAAAATAAGGATAAAAAGAAGGTCAGAGGCTCTACTATCTATAATAACCTCCCAGTGCCAATGAGGTAATCATTCAACTGGGTAGAAAGAGAAGGGGAGATATATCATCCATGATAGCTACCAGTGCCTTGTCAATTATTTGATCCTCAATAGGAAGATAGAGTTTTATAATAGTTGTTAGAATAAAATAAGACTTCAATCCAACCAATAAGTACTAAAAAAAGGAAGAACTTGTATCAGAAGTGAATAGATATGTCAAGACTAATGAATTGTATCAAGTGTAGGCTAGAAAACCAGAACAATATAAACACAGAGATACTACACATTCAATACTATTTCATTTATCTTAGTTCATGTGTTGACAAGAGTGAATCTTAACATTTCCAACCTATACTTGCACATACAAACCAAATTAGATTGATATAATTACAAATCCCTGAAAGAGTTGTAGATGAATATACATAATACACGGCAAAAACATATTAGATCCTGACAAGAAAAGAAACATCGATAGGTAAATGTTCAATATAGTTAAAGTAGAAGCAAAGACATCCACATCAAATGTGCGTGCATGGTGAAATACTTGCATTGCCATATGGACCGTATGCTTCCTCAGAAAATATTTTGCAGCATATGGCGGAGCATCAACTTAGGCACAACTGTATGCTAAAGTGTTATTGTTTGTATTTAGCTAACTAAATGATACAAAAGTAAAATATGTATACTTTATCTAAGATAACAAGGCATCAGCATTGATGTAATTCTATATCTAAATGTAAGTGTCAATATTCAGTAAAGTTAATGAAACAAAAAGTTAGTTGGCATGATTTGTCTTGACTACACTTGGTTGAAATCCGTTAACAGTGCAACAAAAAATAAAATTACCGAGATTTAAAATAGTTCAATAAAATGATGATGTAACCGATGAGATTGCTCTACATTGGTGAGATTTAGCAAGTGCACTCTTTGGTGCCCCATTCAAGTCATGTAATGCATATGGTGTAAATATCAATGAAACGATATCACATCCTTCAGGTTTGAGTAGCTTTTTCGTTGAAAAATGATCAGCCAATTCAAGACACATTATCCAATAGGCGATTTTTTGATGATTTCATATAATATAAACCAATTCAAACTCTCAAATATTTACAGTTGAAAATAAAAAGGGCCAATTTCAGTGTTGATTATTTTTTCGGGCTATCAAAGAAAAATGAAACCTGAGCTAAAAAATGGCAGTTTGCAAAAGAGCCGTAATGCAATTCTACAGGATGCATTGTCGACAGTATTTTATTTGTAACGGTTTTTTCCTTCACGACTGGCTGTAAATTTTAGCATTTTTCAATTGGTTTTTACTATCAAATTTAAATGCTTTGATAATGATGCGAGTGGAAAATCTTCAACGAGGAAAGAACATTCATGGGTCTTTTGATCACAAAATTATTTCATCTACGGTAGAAAGCCGAAGCGAAGATTGTTCATATTGTCCCGACAATGGAGAAGATGCTGTGCAGGAGTTAATATATAGAAATAAAATTTTGAATGATAAATTCAAAGATAGGTGTTATGAAAAAAAAAATAATCGCGTTAGGAAGGAAAAATCGGTCAAGCTTCTGAATCGTGATAGTTGTCATTGTAACGACAGCGACAATTATTCAAATAATTTATCATTATATTATAAAAAAACTAAGCAACGCAGCATGTCGAAGGTCAATGAAATTATGGAAAGATTTAAGGATTGCAGTTTTGACATGAATAAAAATCGAAATAATTTGGTTCTCGTGGCTGAACACGACACTGCTCAAATAGATTATAGAAGTAATTCAAAGCAGAGTTTTCGTACTGCAGACGACAATGACTGCTCTCAGATATTCATTCGAGGAACGAGTTCTTGCAGTTTGAATCGATTATGTAATCATGGCGAGGGGGGGATCAAGAAGAACGTGAGACGAAAAAAGGCAACGGAAATTGTTCAAAATATTGACCCATCAAATAGATTGGACACTTTGGAAAAATCGAATAGCATGACAATAAGACAAGCCTGGCAACCATTAGATCAAGGAAAAACGACAGAACGTACAGAGGAAACTTACAGTTCTGAATGCAATGCAATAAGTGAAAATCTGTCGAAAAACTGTATTGACTTAGAACAACTTGACTATGAACGAAGAGCTTTGGATAAAAAAGCTCGAACTGGTCGAAATTCAGTACCTCGATTACTGAGAGTTGATGGCCACTCAATGGTCAATCCTTCAAGGCAAACTTGTACATCAGGCAAAAAAATGTCCGAATTAGCTCATGACGAAAAATCTAAATTTTTCGAAGAAAGTTCAAGCCATATCCGAGGGATACCAATATCAAATTATGATCATTTGAATTTTGATTTTAGCAACAACCACATAACTAAAAAGGGTTTGGATTTATTAGAATTTCAACTTCAAGGAACTCCTGCAGAGCTTTATGGCCGAGAAGCTAATGCAAAGGATACAGAAAACTTGCAGAGCAATCGAATACCTCCAGGCCTTAGCAAAAGTCAAAATTTTCCGGCCGCAAGAGCTCAAATGTCAAGTTCTAATTCAAGCTCAATTTGGGGTACAGATGATACAGGCATCGTAAACTTTTCTCGGCAACCCACATCATGCCAAAAAGTGGCATTTCCTAAACATCTAGAAAATAATTCCCATGTTCAACCTTTATCTCAACAAAATTTGAACATAAATTCTCGGAGCATAGAACAGGCTGGCCATCTTCAAACAGTCTCAAATAAATACAAATTTCAAAATTTGAGCATAGGTTTAAATGTTAATGCTGAAATTCCGCGTCCTAGAGCAAGACACAAGCCACCAGATCAGAGCTTACATCTTGACGTTCCAGAAAATGTGTGCCTTCATTCTAGCAGAAACAAATCAACATTCCTTAGTACTCCACAGTATGGTAGTTGCAGAAGTATTATTCCCAACAGTAATCAACAAAATTCAATAAGTTTCAGAAATGATATAGAAGAATTCGATTTGGATTCAAAAAGCAATGCTCCTTTTGAAGGGAGTTCGTGCAACAGTATGCTTACAATTCAAGAATATCTTGGTTCAGATCGTGATTCAAGACCTGATGATCCGATTCGTGATGGATTTGATGTTCTTGCAGTGGCTGGACCATGCCCATTTCGTATTGAAGTTACAGATTCAAGTAAAGATTTTCATCCTAAAAAAAGTTCAAAAAACTCCACAAAAGAGACTAAATCGCCAACTTTTAATAGGATATTTTTGGATTGTGAAAGTAATATTAAGGTGTGTAGCCTAATGCATATGATTTTTTGTGGCTTATGTTATATTACAGTATCCCTAAGAACCTAACTTAAATAATAATATTTAGTGCTGCTGTAGTCCTTAAACGACACTATCCGTCAGGTACTAATGTCATTAGAGTGACATATTTAATTATTTTTCGGAATATGGTATTTTATTAATCAATGGTCTACCAAATGATATATTCTATTATTTGATAGCTTTACACTCCACTGACCTCCCTTTACTGGTGCTAGTTCATAACTAGAATAATATAAATTGAATAAACTGATAGTTTATGACATAACCGATAGTATCAGTTTATGGAATATAAACTGTATATTGAATTGAGTTACAATACTAGCCATGTTGTTTGACTCATTTTTTGTCTTTTGCAGAGTTGTATGCTGAAAAGACCACTAACTGTATCTTCAACTTCAAGTTCAAAAACAAGGGAATCTCTCAGTTTTTCATTGGACGACTGCATTTCTTCAGTCCGCATTTCAAATCCTGCTTCAAAATCAAGTACTGGCTCTAAAAAATCCACGCCAAAAAAAGTGTTCCGTAAAGATGAAAACACTAAAAATGGACTTCAAAATGAAATTCATATCATTTGCGCACAGAGTAATGATGACTCCAATCTAGGATCTTTGTCTGATATTGAAGAGAAAAATGTTATAGTAAATAATTTTAAAAATAGCTTAAAGATCGAAGGAACTGAAGTGAAGTTGAGTTGTAGCATTTTGGATGCATATTTCTTAAGCCTTTTTGCCCCATCACCTTGAAGGAAGCTCTAGGGTTAAAAATTTGCAGCGTAATACGTATGAAAGGAAAACTTAGGAATATTTAGAATTGTTCCTCGTTTAAATATAAGACTTGTTAATTTATTATGTAATTCAGACCCTGATTTGTTTTATCTTTTTGGATATCAAGTAATATAGTAGTTGATTTGTCTATATTCCATTTATACATTTCAGCAGAGAAGGTAAACAACAATTTATCTCAAAGAAATTCACAATTAAATAACTGTCTCATTCAATGCCTAATAGAACGTGAAGACATGCTCTAAAGCATTAAACAAACCGCAAAAGATGAAAATAAATAGCATATAAATGATTTTAAGCATCTGCTTGGTTACTGTATAAATAGAAAAGGTATTTCTAATTATAAGTTCCGAATAATATCTGCCAGAATCAGCATTTTGACACTTTTTTTTAACTTTGTAGACAATAATAAACTTCCTGAAAATAAATTCATATATTTCTTGCTGCAATCAGTTAACATAATTTTTAAAAGAAAATATGATAAATAACATTCATATATAACGCAAATTATTGACAAAAAATTGTTTCAGTTGTGAAGAGGGCAATAAACTTCAATGTGCAAACTAGAAAAACAATTCAAGAGTGTAATTACAAAAATGTCTGCTAGAAGTAACCATGAAAAGGAACTGCAAGGCAACACAGCAAGAACTGAGTTGATTTATATTACATTATCTATTATAGTATTGTTGATAATGATGAAAATGTAAATTAAAAAGGTCAGCATTCTTTCTATATTTTTTTTACTGCTTTACTCTTTTCACAAAAACAATTAGCTAGTCATGTAGGTGGCTTTAACGTATGGTGAAAGCCATTTGGCAAATTGCAGGTTTAGATGAATGTCAAGTATGTAATACCACGGGCAATGTTTAGGAAGTGTACATATTGGTTCCAGAACCAATTGGCCAATTACTCGGTTGAGACCAAGTGACTTGTATTGGCAAGAGTATGTTTCATATAAAGTTTGCTTTAGATTGCAAAGATCCCTCTTTGCAATTCTAGTGAGTGTCTTATAATATTATTGTATACTGTTTTGTTGTGTTCTCTTGTGGCTTTGCCAATTGTTTCCATGTAATACTTACAGGCAATCCTTGTGATTAAATGGTTAATTCAAATATAGTATGTAGAGAAAACTTAGTATCTAGTCAGATAGAAAAAACATAACTGTCAGAACAGTAAGTAGAACAAGAAATCTTGAAAACTAATGTTTTACATAAATATTTTTTAATAATTATAGATTTTGTATTGCTGTTGCTCAATTGTATATTTTACCATAGAAGTAGTACATTTTGCTTGAAACTGACTCAATAAAAATGAGCACTGTTTTATTTGGCATGGAATTGTAAAGAAAAATTAGAGTCTTTGTCCCAATGTCAAATTTATCTTGCTTGGTTCTGTTCCTTATTTTTAAACTTTGTATTTAGTTAGCATCATCAAATTTTTTGTCAGTCACAAGAACTTTTACAGTGTGTTTATTTTAATATAAAAATTAAACTGGATAAAGATTTTTGTCTCTCTTGAAAACATGAACAGAAGCTGATATTGTAGTTCTGGCAATATAACTTCTCTTCAATGACTAAGAACATCATAATTAAGTATTATCTGATATTACTTTAGAATGTAGGCTCTTCATATTTGAAGTTTTATAATAAACTAAATTTTGGACTTTATTACTTCCCAAACTTATTCCAATTAAAAAATCAGCTATTTTTTGCATCATTTCATTTTTCTGAAATTCAGGGACAATTTCAGTTAGCATATCTCACAAAACAAAATTATTTGGTGCCAAATTAATTTTAACATAGCCTTTTTATAATTTGCATTAATTTTGAGCTTTTATTTAAAAAAGTTCTCATTACTTTAGTCAAATTTTGTTGTCCTGAGACCACTTCTGTTTTCCATTTATCTCATGTGCCTTTTCAGCTGATGATAGATACTGCAGCAGTCTAATACTGCACAATAAAGGATGTGCACTCTTACCAAGCAATGTTTTCATGCATCATTGTCTGAATGCTTGTTTAGAAACTAACTCCATTAAGGGTTAATTCTTATTCAATATTGCTACAGCATAATTTTTCCGTGGTTTTATTTTGTTTTCTGTTTTGTTTCAGCTCGGTTTCAGTTTGGTTTCAGTTTCAGTTCTAAAATACTTCAAAGAACTGAACCCTGTTCTTTATGCAATTAAATTTTATATGTTGCAAAAGCTACATTACTTTCAGCAACACATGTAGATTAATACCAAATGCTATTTTTGTTCTTATATTATTCGTTGTGTTTATATTTTTCTAACAATGTTTTAAAAATGTGTTGGAAACTGCAATAAATGAGGCATCTATTTTTCTAGTAATTCTCTCTACAGAATGATGGCATCTGCACAAGCAAAGATTTCAGATGCTGCAAGTGCTGTAAGTAATGAGAATTTGGATAAAATGGTTCTGTTCAGCATTTTTTCATTATTTCTTTTTGTATAAAGTTATAATTAATGTCCCCTATTCAATTTTTCTCCCTTTGTCCAGAGCTCAAACAGAAGTTAGACCAATGAGTTCAATAAGAATAATTAATTGCACTGATGTGTAGTCCAAGAGCCAGAGCAAAATAAGGAACTCAAAAATATTACGCAAACAATGCAGTTATATTGATCTTATTGCCTATGTTGATGAGAATGAATCTATTACAACGTGATCATGATGTGTGTATTAGAGATAGAACAATACAGTGACAAGGAATGTGAATACAGTGGTATATTATCAGATCAATAAATGTATTACCAAGAATGAATCTTGGTAATTCATTCATTCTAAGATATAAGTAAATGCAAACAACATTATATGAATAATCAGAATTTTCAAAGAAAAAGCAGGATGTAAAAATCAAATTCAAACAGAATCATCTCAACACCTTGCAACTTATTTTATGTGCATACAAGATAAATTTGATCAAACTATCAATATAATTCCCTGATGGAATTGTACATAAACAAACAGTATAATATGTAAGTAAAATCATGATTCTAAGATGAATCACATGGCAAAAACATAATAGATCCTGGCAGAATTCTTTTTCTATATTCAAAACAATATTATTGTACATTTACCTTTTGCGCTTATATAGCCTGGTTTATTTTAGCACACAATCTGATTTTATCAGGAATCTCAACTTGTAATTTATACTCAGGGCTAGCGGATATCTTTTTACCAATCATCACTCCCTTTATCCTCATTTTTTTTACCTCCATTACTCGGTACTCCTCCAATATAGAAAGCTGATTAGATGCAATGCTTGCTTTTAGCTAACTTAATATTAGTAACTCTTCACAACTGAAAAATTACAACCATCCACCCAATAGTCAACATAGGATGGTCTAGGCACACTTTCAGAGCTCATTTCACCAGGGTTGGTGGTTCTGATCAAGGCAGCAAGCACGATGACAAGAAGTGCTGTCCTCACAATAAAATGGCAATGAAAAATCAAAATAGCTTGCAAGTCATCTCAAGTTCAGAGATTAGAAGGTAATCAGAGATATTTAGACAAAATATTGAAATTCTCTCACAGAAGACATACTGGAATTTACGGCACTTACCAAAAGCCATACTATGAAATGGTCAGCAGCAAAACTCTAAAGTTCAATACAACCAAAACTTGCTGACATACTTTTCATTGCTTAACTCTACCATTCAACTATACAAGTTGTGTGCACTATCAAGCTTGTGCACTAGGTAGTCACAACTGGCATTTGATTTCACATTCTCAGCAATCACTACTTTATTCATTACATTGATGCATTGTGAAAATGCCATTTTCAATCAGCAGGTAGTGCAAAACTATATGCATTGCATACAATTTACAGGATTTGGTTTTCACTCATTCCCTTGTGTCATTCTTTATTCATTGAGTTGAGTTAGAAATATTTAAAAAAAATAAAAAGTAAATTGAAAAAATAACCAACTATTTTTACTTTCCGCTAAAGTAGAAAAGTTGCTATGATTATATAGTGATGCAATATTGTTGATGACTTGCATGAGACTATATAGGATGAAACTTAGAGTACAGTGTCTTCTTTATTTCAAAAGTTTTGAATATTTAAACATTAAACAACAGGTTTTTCAGTATATAAACACTCAATTTTATCAAAATATCAAATCTTAAAGCAATAATTTTTGAAAGTATTAAGTCTAATTTATCCCCATTAAATATAATATGGCACTGCTCAATTTGGTTTTCAAATGGAACATAACATTTATCAGGTTTTTCTATTGGCTCATTTATTTAAATTATCTTTTGATCATTACATTATTGAAAGGATCATCTATGACATTCATGAAAATGTTTTTTAAATAAGATACAAGAAAAATTACACTTTCTCAGTAACCCAGTATAATTTTACATCAAAGTGCATAGTTTTCATGGGTTGTATACTGCTCCCAATGAGTACAAAACTCTTATTACTTAAAGCCCAATTTAACATGAAAGAGTATGCAATAATTTAAAAACAGCAAGTAATTCCAATAGCATCACAGAAACTCACTATTAACCTTCATGGTTACAGTAACTAAAAGATGGCTTCCTAGTATAGCTGTAATGTGATAGTCCCTGGTTATAAAGTACATCTTATCAATATCACTGATATGACTCTGCTTTCTTAAATTGGCCAGCTCCTAAGTGATGAGACGTTAGCCATATATAAGGAATAAACCCCTTTAGGAGTTAACTCTACTTTATAGCTGTGGTAAGTTTCTCCTAAAGTTTATGCTGAAGTTTCAGTGCAAATTATGAAAATGGAAGTTTGAGTTTAGATTATGAGAACAAAAGTTTTGACAAACAGCTGCATGGATACCAGTAAGGTTGCATTTTTTGCTGTGTTAATGTTATGAATACACAAGCAAAACAAGTAAGAGAAAACTACAACAACAAGGGAGTATATTTTATGCAAACACAATTATGTTGCTGGAAGTGAACATACTTCACAGCAACACATAAATCATAGTCCTAACCCATCACCATAGCCCATCACGACAGTTCAATGTATAGAGCATTGACTCGCCTCAACACCTTGTAGAATTCTACAGCTATAGAATGAAATTAACTTCTTGAGGAGTCAATTCCTAATAGATGCTCCTCCCCCAGCTGTGGACTCTGGTGTTGAAATGTAACAGGTTTTAATGTCTTGAACCAATTACTTGCAGTTCAATAAATTATCTTCTAGTTTACAACTATTTTTATTTGCTGAATACTCTGTCTAGGATACCATGAACTTCCACCTGCCTTTTTCATGTTTTGCATCCAGGATATTCTCAACTTCATGATAATGGTCTTCCCAATCTAAAAAAAACAAGGGGTGGGCATTGTTCCAATGGTCTGTTGTACATATTTTTAGCAGGATGTAAAAGGGACACCTGAAAAAGGTTGTAAAAGCTTTCCACTGAATACAGAAACTGTAATTTGTACAACACTGAATTTAATTTTTGATAATCTTAAAAGGTCCTAACATCTTCCAATCTAGCTTAATATATGGTCATCTAGTTTTAATGAAACGTCTATCGAGAAAGACTAATTTTCCCTCCTTAAACTCCACATGACTACATTTACCATCTGCAAAACACTTTGCAGTATCTTCAGCATGTTCTCATTCAAAACAAAGTTGCAAAATTGAATTTCATAAATTCAATAAGTATTATTGTAGAGTTGGGGAAGACTCAGGAGTAATTTCAGTCAACCAATCCATAGGAGGGGGGGGGGCAAATTCACAAGTAGCCTTGAATGGACTCATGCCAATAGATGTGTAATGATGTGAACTGTAACAAAACTCAGCTTTTGAAAGGTTGTAAAGCCAGTTAGTTTGTTCAAAATTGGAATATGTCTACAAATATTGCTCCAGCACTTGATGTACCCGCTCAGTCTGACTATCAGATTGTGGATGATATGCAGTCAATAAGTTCAAAGTTATGCCATAATTTTTCAGCAATAAGGACCAGAATTGAGATACAAATACAGATCTCCAATCAAAAACAATATCATGGGGGGTACTATGAAGACAAATTACATGATAGAACAATAGATCAGCCAACTGAGATTAAATAATTTTTTTTGTACAGCCAATAAATTGAGCCATTTTTGAGAATCTTTCTACATCTACTAAAATTGAATCCTTAACCTGAGTAAGTGGGAGATTGACCATAAAATGCATGGGGATCAGATACTACAGTCTTGGATGAACTGGCAATGGGTATAAAAGACCTGCTGGACTCATATGTGCAGACTTTGACTGAGCACAACCATGACATAGTTCAATATAAGCTATTATATCCTTCCGCATTGTAGGCCACCAGAACTCCTTCAAAATGAATTTAATAGCTTTTAAAGTTGCGGTAAGTCCTGCAATTGGAAAACCATGGCCAGTTTCAAGGATTTCCATGCATAACTCTTTAAGTACAACCGTTCTTCCATAACATATGACACATTCATTTTTGCTCAAAAATTTTGTTTCTTTAGCTCTTAAATGTCATCATCCGTGACCTGAGCTAGTTTATTTCAATCTAGTTAAGGTAGCTAATTACATTCATCAGCAACACCTGTAAGAAATTGTTCCTTACGTAAAAGAAATTAGTTTTGACCTTGTACCTGAACATTAGAGTCCTATAATTGATAATCTTGTCTGCAACTCAATGCATTAGGTTTTCTTCCATCTTTATTAGGTTAAAAAAATAATGAAAACTAAAATTACAAAGAAACAGGGACCAGAAAACTTGTCATTGGTTTGACTTCTTAGAAGTTGAAAAGTACAAGTTTTGGTGATCTGTGAAGATTTTAATAGGTTCAGTATTACTTAACAAAAAGGATCTCCACTGGTAGATACATGCAGCAATAGCAAGAAGTTCTTTATTGTGTACCTCATAATAAATTTTGGGTGCAGTTGACTTCTGTGAATAATATGCAACTGAACTTGTCTTACTAACAAAGTCTTCAGAGAAAATCTCACCAATGGCAAAATCCAATGTGTCGGCTTAAACTATAAATGGTCTGGTTGTATCAGCATGCCATAATAGTGGCGTTGAACTAAAATTGGATTTCAGTTCTTCAAAAGATAATTGACAATCTTGATGACAATTAAACTTCTGATCTTTCTTCAACAGCCACAATACAGGAACAATGATATTAAAATACTATGGTATAAATATGCAGTAGAAGTTTGAAAATTCCAAAAAATACTGAAGAGATTTGATACTTGCTAGAAAAGGCCAAGTTTGAATGCTCTTAGTTCTCTTTATATCTCCAGAAATACCCAAATTACAGATAATATAACCAAAAAAATTAATCTTAGTAACTGAAAATTTGCACTCATCAAACTTTGCATAAAGAAAACGCTTTGCTAAACATTCAAACACCACATATACATGTTGCTCAAGATTTTCTAAATATATGAGAATGCCATCAAGATAAACAATACAAAACTGGTCCAAGTAGTTGAAAAATACTTCTCCATCATATTCTGGAAGATATTAGGTGCATTAGACAATCCAAATGGTATATTTAAAGTGTCTAAATCTGCATCAAACAGCAGTCTTCCATTCATCTCCTTTGCAAATGTCTACTAGGTATTAGGCTCTTTGTATCTCAAACTGTGAAAACTCAAGCATTTGCAAATCAATACAGTAGCTTGTGGACCAAGGAAAGAGAATATCTATTTTTTACTGATATTGGATTGAGACCATGGTAGTCAATTACTAGTCATAGATCCCCACTCTATTTCTTTGCCAAAATATTGGTGCACCCACAAGAGATTTTGAAGGCTAAATGAAACCTTTCTCCAGTTGTTCACCCAAATAAATACAAAGTACTTTTAGTGCAGGCTCTGATGATGGATATGTTGGACCATGTTGTATCTTTTTTCATGCTTGAATATGAATGCCACTGTTGAACTTATAATGTTCTGGTAATATATTAGCAAGTTGTTTTAGAAATACAGAGGCAAATTTACAATACTGGGCTGGTATAAGTCTCAAAATTTCTTCTGGCTGATTCACTGAAAGCAGAGTATCAATTTCATTGAGTATATTTTCAGCTGGGTTATGAATTGGTAGCAACTTACTCTCCACACAGCATGTACTAGATGATTCAATTGGCTTAAAATGTATGGTATTTCTTGATTCTTTTTCTTTCCTTTTAAACAAAGCAATTTCAACAGAAAGAGTAGTCCAGTTAATACATGGGTTATATTTCTTGAGTCAGTTCATATCCAGAACAATAAAAGTGACAACTGACTGTAAAACATAGAATGTGTGAGTAAATGTAACCTGCTTGTTTCTCAATTCTAATGTTACGGAGTGAAACTGTACTAGATGATAGAGGTTTTTCTTCAATATTTTTAAGTGTTACAGGTTCATGTAAATGCTGAGATGAGTCTGAGAACTCCTGATAAAATTCCAAGTATCTGTTGTCAATGTGAAAGACTAACCTTAAAAATTCAGTTAGAGATGTGAGTCATTTAGAGATACAAAGACACTGCTTTATTTCTTTACTTAAGCCTTTATCAAATATATCTATCAATCGAGCAGTATTGGTTTTATTTAGTTCAAAACCCAAGCACTGAAAGTCCACAATATATGATGCTACAAAGTGTCAATCTTGTTCAAGTTCTAGTAGTTCTTTTGCTGCTGGTCAAGGTCTATTAACATTGCTAAAAGTGATTTTAAAGTACTCAATGCATTGTTTACAGTTGAACAGAATAGCATGATCAGTATGAAAAAATGGAAGAGCCCAGTTGAAAAAATGGAAGAGCCCAGTTGAATGCCATACCCTTCATATAACTGATTCCAAATAATATCTTAGAGCAGTTATCAGAAATGCAAAAAGTCTAAAGTTTAAAATATATTTCTAGTTCAACAAAAAAAGTTTCAGTTTGGTCCTTATCTCCAATGAATTGTGCCGGAGTATCAACTTTAGATTCTCTATGGCCAGAATTTGACAGTAGTGCATGTTGATAATTAGAAATCTTGTGAGCCTCTTTCAATTTTTGTTTGCATTATCTTGCTCTTGATGGAGTTGTACAATTGATTCATTTATTTGCTGTAATTGCTCAATTAAACTATCCAGCTGTTTTTGGTAAGGTTATGTACCATGACTTAAAACTCTAAAATCAGGAATTTGATCAATAAAATTAGTTTTAGATTACATATTCTGTTTGGTGTAAGGCATTCAATCAGGGTTATCTCTATTTACCTCCTTCTGACAACCCTTTTGGACTTTTGTGGCTAAGGCACAGAGACTCATTGCTGCTACGGTTAAAGGTAAAAAGGCATAAATGCCCCAGATTATTAGAGACTTTAGTGAACCTTTCCTACTTCAAAAATTTTTTTTGAAAACAAACAATTCAAAAGAGTAAAGTCTATAGATTTAAGCAAGGGCACAAGGAGCAAGTGAAAAGGAACAAAGAAACGAGATACCAAACAGATAAAAAATAAAGAGCAAAGCAAGGAACTTGTGCCAGACAGAAAAGAAAATCACAGAAAACAACAGAACTGAGCAGCAGAAAATGATAGAACTTAAGAATGGGAACAAAAATACAGAAACTGAAAAGTGCTGAACTACCAGCAACATATCTTCCAGCAAACTGCTATGAATGCATAAGCAAAACACGCGAGATACAAAATTATAACAGCAAAAAAGTATATTTTATGCAAACAATTGTTTTGCTGGAAGTTAGTATACTTCACAGCAATACACAAATCATAATCTTCACCTGTCACCATAGCCTGTTACCACATCCCTGTATATAGAACATTGACTCGCCTCAAAACTTTGTAGAATTCCACAGCTATAAAGCAAAATTAGCCCTTAAAAAGTTATTCCTAGCAACCATGATCACTCTTTAAGAGATTCTCCCATTTACTTCCCAGTACCTGAAAGACTCTTTGATGCTTTCCTTTCCTGAAATCTGAGACTTAGTATCAACTAAATACTGGGTGATAAACCGCAATGTCAGCATCTAAAATAGCTGAATTATTTGGTGAAATGGATCATTGATACAATTTTATCAGTAAATGCAATTTATGATTCCTGCTATAAACTTTGACAATTTTGATCCATCTGCTAGTTTGTATGAAGAAAGGTGCACCAACTGTTTTGGTTAAACTCAACACTACATTAGATGGAAGATGAGAGAATCTGTGATGGTTTATTTTGCCTGTTCCTAAGCAAATATACACTTTAATTTTCAGTACAAGACTGCAAAGAGGTACATTAAATTTGGATTGAGATTGACCTAATTAGATTGATCAAGGATAATGGCAACTAATTTAACTAAATTTGAGCTTCCATGTACTACTTTTACCAAATATTTCTAGAATAAAAAATATATGATTATTGACCAAAAAAGTTCAAAAAATGAAACATTATGAAATCCTTCAATAAGGAAAGAAAACATTTCATAGTCAAGAGGAACTGTAAACCACGATTAATGTTGTCTGGAATTCTGGAAGGATTTGGGAATATCTCAGTTTAATAGCAGATGCGGATGGAAATGAAACATTGGAATTGAAGCTGGTGATTGCTCACGAGAACGACGATAAAAAATCTTTTAATTTGTATATGCTGCAAGGTTTTTCTGGGGTGTATTTATTTGCTCCGAGAAGCGCATTGACTACATTGACAGAGCATAATTGTAATGTAGCTTATTCTGTTTCTTGTGAGGAGTCCATTTCATTTTTTATTTCTAAGAAATTTATACAGCCATTGGTAGGAATTTTAATTTTTACCAGCCACCCCATACTTTATTGAACATCCCAGGCAGGATTTGAACATTCAATTCTATCAAATGGCATATTTCAAAGATATGATTGGACCGAATCGACGATTTTCATGGTAGTCGAATTGGATTTGACTGGTGATTGCGCATTTGGCCTCGATGCAGACTTCTGCAACTGTCGCGCTATCTACATTGCCGAATGAAATACTCATGGTAACTTTTAAAAAATGGGATAAAAAGTGACATTTCCCCCCAAAATCCTCGTTTCACCTGGCAATTTAAATTATGTTCAATATAATGTCTTCAAAATGTAATTTCCATAACACTTGGTTGTCAACGAATTGTGACCTTTCTGAATATTGAATATCTTCATTGGAGATATAGTTGGACTCATTTGCCTATACAATTGACTCAAGTCAAATTGAGTAAACCTAAAAGTACACGACTGTGTGCTGTCGAAATATCAAAGTTCACAGAATGAATATACATTTCATTTATACATTTCTTGAAGGATATTTATCAAAGATACAGCTTCAATGAAATCTGGATCATCTTGCGAACAGTACATTTGTAGCATATTCTATGAAAAGCATTAAAAAAATTTACTCATTTAAAATTTATATAAACGGTCAATATCAGTCTACTATTTTTATACAGATGCAAAACTGAATTACATATTGAACTTGTAGTGAATATTGTAAATAATGTCAAAAAATCAATTTAGCAAAGGTATATCTGAGGAACTATATTCTTCAACAGAAGAATATATCGACTTGAAAGTTTACATAAAATGTATAACCGCTAATTAAAACAGCATTTCTATTTTTCAAAAAAAGTTCTTTTCAGATTGAAGATAGGACATAAAAAAATATGAACTTTTAAAATTTTAAACTTACCAAAGCAGATGCAGCATGTTTGAAACACTCACTTAATTGGCCAGTCTGAAATGAAAAAAAGAGTTGAGAAAAACATCTCAAAATAATATGGATGGGGTAGCTTTAAGATATGCAGTCACTTATTAGGAAGAATAAAAGGGAAAGTCATAGTAGAGTCAGTACCAATAAACAACAGGGAATAAATTTCGAGGATGCAGTAACTACAGTTCAAGAAAAATTTGAAGATTTTCAAACAATTCAACCAAATATAAGCAGTTCGGATCCTCCCGTTCAAGTCATCCGGATTGAAACTCTTCATACCACATAGGAACAGTTTCATCATATTCCAAAACCTGAATATAACTTTTCATCAATTTTCATCTTTTTTATAGTCTCGTGGCCAATGGAATCTTCCTTTCAATTGCTTTATAAATTGTTTTAATATTTAGAATTACCTCAAATAAAAGACTAGCATATTTTAAATGTTCTCGTCCAAGCTCGCCACTTCCTGATTGCCCATGCCTCTTCACTAATATTGATAAGCTGTGTTTGCAGTAAACAGTTGCATCAATCATATTGCCCATTTCAGCTGAAATTCTGTATATTTGAAAAAAAATGTACAATCATCAATTGCGTATTTTCGTTAATGTTCCTAAGGTCCACGACAAATTAGGTTTTTATCACTTACTTTGCTATCGCATCATACGTTTCAGCCAGTTTTATAGATGCTGGAATCATTCGAATTTCTCTCCATTGTAAAACTGTGTTTATTGTTTCGAAACAATGCATTTGGCATCCTTGTTCAAAATTCTTTTGAACATTCAAAAGCTCACGTTGTAGTTTAGTAGCTGATTCTCCTTCAATTTTGAATTCGCACCTGATACACTGAAAAGCTGGCCTATACTATAGTGATAAGGCATTCTAATCTGAAAATTATTCTCCAGAAATTATTCTTTACAAAATATATCAATTTCCAAAAAATGAAACTATTGCCCTAACTTTTCATGTGGCTTTTTGATGGATGAACTTACTTTCAGTACTTATTTATAGCAGTTACAAAATAAGTAAAGTATTCTGATTAAAAATTCGGCTTCTTAAATAATATAATAATATAATGGCTAAAGGGGTCATACCAGTGGCTATCTATCCCCGATAATGGACCATTAGGATTGCACGGATATTGAATAAAAGAACACTTTTTAACAGAGAATAATAAAAAATGCGACATGAACTTATTTTAGAAAATTGTCAATTGGTGGCATAGAGCTTTTATTATAAGAAAAATTATAAAGAAAACCGAGCCAAATAGAGCCCAGTCAAAACTCTTCAAAACTTTTTATCATATACATTTAGCATCCTATTGTTTTTAAAAGCAATTTACACCTCTGGTATGAGTTGGGGGTACGTACTATTCTGTGCTTAGATTTTTATGCATCATTGTTTATGGCCTATCGTTGTTAATTTCTGAACACTTAGAGGCGCATACAAAAAGCACCATCACATTTATATATATATATATATATATATAAATATTAATACTAAACAGTTTTTACACTGATTACAAGTTGAGACGTATATGTTCATATAGACATCATAGATATTTTTTCTTGAAAATTGCACACACAATAGTTAGAGCAAATATTTTCAGCATATCATTTTGATTAATGCATCGAATTTCATTTATGTGAGCATGCATATATGATCACATACAAACATTGAACTACAGCAAGAAATGCGTACTTGGAGGAAAATTATCCAAACAATGGAAATTTATGAAATACTTTCAAGTTTCTTTTCCAAAAACAAATATATATATATATATATATTAAGAAAAAATATTCCGGTTAAATTTAAAAATAAACTTATACTTACTCAAAACTTTTATCGATACATTCAAGTTCATCGCTTGCTGTTTTATATAACTCGCCTTTGCAATTGCTTCTATAAAGAAAATACAAATTTCTTTTTATAATATCATTTTAAAAGGAATACTTGACCAGCAAAGAAAAAAAAATAGCTTATATCAGCATAAAATTTTGACATAAAATCTACAAAAATTTTGTAATTTCGTAACAATTTAACACACAATTACTAGAAAATATGTTATATTATGAGGTACTCTTAGCTAACAAAATGTTCTAACATGCATAGCAATATTTAAATCCTACACATAACACATTTTTAACACAAGTTATGATACATAACAGTAAACCTGATACAACAAAGTTCGGTCGCTCTGCTAAAAGTATCACCAATTTTTGGGTGGATTTCTCCAGTTTCTTTAGTACATGCATTACAGTTACAGATAAATCTGTATCTATTGTACAGATATTTTCTACGTACTCCAACTGGCTCCTTCCAAGCCAGAGGCCCATAGCTAATCTGCAATAAAAAATGGCATTTTTTATTGTTAATCTTTTTCCAAAATCTGTGCAAGAGCAAATTCATATTGGTGATGCATACATTTATACATATGTATATTGTTGAAATATAATTGAATATTCAGTTAGAAAATTAAGTGAACTTTTATTACACAAATGTATGCAATTCAAAATGACTGATATTTTACTATACATTGAAACATTATTGAATTGTGTAAGTTGATATAAAATATTCTAACAAATAGTTTGGCAATGCAATTTTATTTAAACCAATGAAAAATCTTCATAAAATTTTTAGTCACCTACAAAATAACAATTTTTCGAAATTATTAATTCATTGCACTTTTGGACTTAAAATTCCAGTCAGGTAAGAAACCTTCATGTAAATATATATATATATATACATATATATATATTTATATTTGCAGCAATGAATATATTTTTATTTAAATAATAATGAAAGTCCAGTCCAAGTCTATAGTCTATAGTATCTAGTCGACTAGCTACAAATTAGTCTAAATTTATCCAAATATTTTTCAAAGATAATAACAATTTCATTTGATTGGTCGAATGTAGGAAAAACACCAAATGTTTATCGTATCATAGAGAATAGTTATTGTAATCAGTTTAACTGGGAATCCAAAAATTTTGTGCAAATGATGCACCATATTTGAGGAAAGAGAAATTTAAGCAATTCTATAAATATCTTACCTATAAGTTTTGCAGCTGCAAAAAGTATATTACAGAAGTTAAATTTACTTTACAATCCTGTCTAAAATTTTTGAAGGCATAATTTGTAAAATTCAATAATTTTTTATTTGTTACATGGGACGCTTGATTAAATCTTTGTGCTAGATTTCTGAACCATATTTTTATACAAAAAATAAAATAGATAAGTAATACTCTAACCCACTAAAGGGAATCGTATCTGACTACTAAGTCTTTTTTAATGGTCAACACTAGCCAGTAGGAGTGATCGAAATTCAAAAAAGAGTAATTTCGTATGACCGAATAATTTCAAAGCAAGTCCGATCACTTTACATAGAGCAAGTAACATTTTAAACGAATAATACTAGTAAGAATCAACACATGGATATTAAAATCAAACGATTAAGCTTGAAACAAAAACTAAGTCTAATCTTCACAATTATTTAATCGCTCATGAAATGATTCATTTGATTTTGGCACACACAAATTTTTTATCCAAAAATTATCCGTTTCAAATCACAATATCAAAGAAATTTAATGTTGCCAAGCATACCTCAATTGGACACCCCAGTGATATTTTTTCAGTGGCTTTCACTACTAATTTATTCCCGTGAAAAGACACAAATGCATTCGGCAAGCAGTTATGGTTGAATTTCGAACCATAATTATACAGCCCTACACCAAGATGAGCATGGTCTACTGTGTCAACACAGCCCTAAAAAATGTATGCAGTATGTAAACTTTGGGTACAGAAATTTTTTCAGTACAAAAAAAATAAATGCTTTTTCCAAACTTTGCTATATCCTACAACTGGAGCGAAATGGAAGCCATGTGATTTTGTCGGTAATTTATTTTAGGTGATAATTTGTGAATAGTGAATGAGTGGGTTATATCTAATGTTTACAGTGCAATTAAAGAAATTTCAGACCCAGTGTCATGAATTCAAATAAAATTTTGCATTTTCATACTGAGATGTATCTTTTACTATTTGAGCAATCTGGAATATAAAATTAAACCAAAAATAGCAGAAAATTCATTTGTGGGACATTGATGTAAAGAAATTAGTCACAAAAAAATTATCTCCATTCGTAATAAGTATATACATAGCAATAGATAAATATATATATATATAGCTGCAAAAGAAATTTCGAATTAAAGCACTGGCCACTTAGTACATTGCCCTGAAAGAAATCTTTATTCTTATCTATTTTTAAATCAATAATAAACTCTTGCTGGAATTATGATGTGTTCGAAAAGTTAAAATTAACTTGGATTATTTGTCAATTGTATAGAAATACTATACGGCACATTTTATGTTGATTAACATTCAAATACAACCCCTATGGGTTATAATTGAGCAGTAAGGGTAATGACATAGCAATCAATCGCTAAGCCATCACTTTAGAAAAATCTGCATTCAAACATTCATAACCTGTATTTTAGAAATTTGCCCCAAAACAAATATTCATAGCATCTAGAATCAACTCATCTTTCTAATTCATATGAAGAAAAAGGGAATAAGCTATTGAAATTGACCAAATTCCATGAAAAAATGCAGCCTAAGGTTTACGAAGCACTTATGAGTGATTTCACTTTGCTTTTGCAGTTGTGGCATAATACAAGTTTCAAGCACTAATGCTACTGCAGAACACAGAAACAACTGCAATACAGTAAGGACGAAGTCACAAAAGCCTGAATAGAGGAATGGCTGACGTGGTAGTAACTATGTAAAGAGTTATATTTGTTGCCGCTTTCATAACTGTAATAATTTATTTGATACAAATTTTTTGTGGCAACATCAATCTAGTACATATATGTACTACCAATAGTAATATGTAGATGCATAATTGAGAAATCTAGTCATACCAGCATAGACTCTGTCTTCGTTAAAGTAGATATCATGAAGCTGTTATAAAGCACTCGGCTATATGCACACAAAAACTTTTCGGCTCGGTTCACTAAAAAGTCCTAGGAAGAAAAATTTATCTGCATTCAGAGCAATTATGTAGGCACAATAATTGACTCTCATTTTGTAGAATACACTACGATAGAGAACTAAAATGAATTGGGTTAATGCAGTTAAGCCCAAATAAGACATAAAGGTTTGCTCACCTGCTTTTAAGTCTATGTATTCTATAAATTACATATTTATGAGAATCATGTGACGAATACTCAGAAAGGAGTAGAAGAGAAAGAGAGAAAGAGTAATATTGATTATGAAAAATAAAATATTCCATTTCAACTAACACCCATCTGGTCCTAACTTGACTAAATGTGCCCTTGAAACTACTGGTAATTATTAACCACTTTCAACTAATGCTGACAGTAGTCCTCAGCAAGGTAAAAAAGCAACTTTTGGAGGGTAATTCCCTGGTAATTACTTTGCTTTTTATTTGAAAAGTAGCCAGATGATATTCCTAATGGTAGGGTGAAAGTTAAGGCAGCCAGCAAAAATACCCATGAGGTGAAGGTTAGAACTCTGATAGTAAAGATAAGTACCTGATTGATAGCCTTGTGTTCATAGATTATACGTTATACAACAGTATATTTATGAGGTAAAATGAAGAATGATAAATTCTGGGTAAAAGACATTATCACAATAATCTAGAAGTAGGGTAAAGGGTTAGGACTACAGCTACCAAGCAAGACAAAAGTATAGGATTGCTCAATGCAAAAATTTCATATAGTAGATTTAAGATGATGAATTTACTTTCACTTTACCTTGCCGATTGCTAACTGATTTAATTTAGAGCCATTCTTACACAACTTGAAGACTAATATTGGTAATAAGTCACTCGAGCCGCCTTTGAGTTGATTATTTTGAATTCACAAAAATTCTGGTTACTTCAACTTGACTCAACCATACCGAATCAACTTGAACTCACTTGAATATTGGTCAAACCAACTAAAAATCAGTTTCATTTTGACAAAGTCGAATTGACTTGATGCAAGTTAAGTCAATTGTGCATGGCTCTTGGCATGAAGTATTTACCGAGCCAACTCAAAGTCAAATCAATGCAACCATAATATCCTTACCTCTTGCAACTCGACTTGAGTTGAACTATAGGCGCTCAGATTGATAGCCATCAATACAGAGGCAGCAGCAGAACATGTTGCCATTCTTATTAGCTCAAAGAGTTCTATATTCCAGTGGGTTTGCATTGGCCTATACAATTCAGCATCACAGCAAAGACACATCCCTATGGCTGTTCGCATGTCAGCTGGAAGATATCCTGGTTTGCGCATAAATATATTTATGTTGAATAAAGTAATTAAATCAAAATATAAATATATACCGTGCTTGTCATAGCGAACTATTCAATTTTATGGTGAAAACATTATTCTAATTTACAGTATCAACAAATTATGTATTTATGTGTAAGCAAGCACGAATGAAAATAATATTATGTATCTTTAAAAGTTTCCTAACGAGTCAAGGGATACTCCAGTGAATCAATTTTTAGGTCTTTCCAATTTTGTTATTGTATGAAATTGTAGAGTAAAAAAGTTCATTGGTCAAGAAGATTTTGAGTTATTTCTTCCAAATACTTGCTGCATCCAATTTATTAAATTTCTATTAATTACATTAAACTTGCATATAGCTGATATACCAATTAAACGATTGAATAACATTAAATTTTTACTTGATCAGGAAAAGAGAAACAGTTAATAACTTGATGGGTAACTACCTGCTACTGTGTGGAGTTCAAAATACATTCCAGGATTCCGATATCGTGCATTTTTACAAGTATCATTACAAAAGCGAAAGGGTACAGAACAATTTCTAGTTGACTTTATCGGAGTTGGGATAGCATGAAAACAATGCGCGCAGACATTCTGAGCATGTTTCAACTGCACAGCACTTGATAAAGGATATTCTTGTATGAGAATCGAACCTGGGGTCAATTGACTTCTACACACAATATGTCGGCCCAAACTCGGGCTATCCTGTAATTTGTAATGGAAAAACAGAAGCCTTTGATTCAATACCAGTAGAGCAAAACCCCTCTATATAAATATCCTCTTATAATCCTCTTTCATCTAGTTATATGTGCACAGTTGACCAATAAAAAGAAAGATGTTAATAATGATAAATTGGTTGCAAAGGAAAGAGGCTTGATAGAGCTTACCTATATTTTGATTAGTTTTGAGCCCATAAAAAGAGTGTGATTTTTGCTGAAAGGCCGAATTTCAAAATACTTTTGGCTTAAATTGTATTGAAAACAATAAGTGACCGATTCAATAATATTTTACCTAAACATTTAGGCACATATGCTTGATACTTTAAGCCTCTCTAAATCTTTTTTCGATACAATATACCTATGCATCAATAGTTCATCTACTAATGCGCACCCACACGTTGAATATTTGCAATGCTTACAGAATAAAAATGAGTGTAGGCAGCAAGGTGCAAATTAGCAGCATATATTACTATATTTATGTGCTAACTAACCCAGAAATTGATCGAGGTCATATAATTCGAGTAACTAAAATACCTACCACACAGTCTTCTAATACTAAAAAATAATTCAATCAAAAAATTAAAATTGTTGAGCTCTGAACTGATATGAACTTTTCGAATTTGATATATCCATTCATACCAATGTACTTTGCTAGACTTCAGTAGGAGGACATTTAGTTGCGTTTCACTAAGATTCAACTTCATCTATGATATTTCAGCATATTCATTTTTAAGATGAATATCATTTTTCAAAAGAAATGCACTGATATATAAAAAATTGACTATCCCTTTAAAAATGGTGAAAGTGTACAATAAGTTAGGATATATATCGAAGATTACTATATGCATGATTTTCGGTCCCAGTAGAGAATTACTCCTTTTAATCGTTAATTTAACACCTTTTAATCCATAAGAAATTAGTTGAAAATTTGACCTTTAAACAAATATCAACTTATTCGAGCTGAAAAGTCATTAAATTCCTACATTTTAGCGGCCTATTCTACACATTCAAAAAGCTCTAGCAGTTGCACTGTTTTTGAAAAAGCGTAATTATTCATTTTTTTGCATTCAGTGGTCGACTTAGCAAACGAGATGTGTGATTGAATGGTATTAAAATTTTCGTGCCTTGCCAAGAAGAAGTATCAAAGCCATACCTGGATATCAATCACCGGCGCAGTTACATTACTTCTATCTAACTCGCTCGAAAATTCATTATCCAAAGTAGTAGCAGTATCATTGCTTCTTGATTCAACATCTTCATTATTGAAGTCGAAAGGAAGTGACACGCTCAAAAGCGCTTGGCGGTGTTGGATGAAAATCCGAGTCAAGTTCCGTGCCAGCTCAATTGCCCTATTTTCATTAATTGATGCATTACTCACACTGCTTCTAGGATCTTTCTTCGCTAATTTTGCTATATAGTGTTCGGAAAGCAAAGATAAGAATAACAAGAATTCTGCCATAACAGTGATTACTACTTGAATTTTAACATTTTTTGAAGCAACTTGTTCTAATAATGTATATCCTCGAATATAATGAGCTTCGGTGATGGTAATAACCGAAGAGCAACATTTTTAAACTTGTTCGCATAAAAATTCTGCGATCATAATATTAGGACATGATATTTTTGTAGCAATTGTTCATGTTTAAGCTGCTTTAATAAGCAGAGTAATAGAGTAATAGATGTCCAAGTCTATTAGGAGATTATGTATTGCTTGCTCATTGCAGTCACGAATTTCATTTGTCACCAAATTTAATTTTATGTTAGTTCTCAGGAACATTTTCATTGTATCAAAACTATGCCTCCTATCACAAATGATTGGATTGATACTTTGAATTGATAGCTTTTGGTAAGTATCAATAACAATGGCTTGGTATCGAAAAAAGATTTATTTGGCACTAGAATAGAAATTATTTTCTGGGATGCATTTGCTGCTCCCCAAAAAGCTTGAGTAGTTTGAAAGTAATATATAATTTCCATGCTTCAACTCTGGTTTTTAACCATGCCACTGTTTTTAACATTACATGCATGTTTGCATTTATACTTATTTTTAGTGAATTGCTTGCTTACTGCAAAAAGTTACCTGAAGATATATGTCAGAAACATGAAACACAACAGAATACAAGAAACTGTGACAGAAATATGTGTATCTATCATGCACTTATTGCGTTGATAGAAGTAAGCTAACTTCATTAACACAGTAAAATATAAAATCCTACTAGAATCTGTGCAGCCAATTTACTTGGAATGTCATAAATGAACACTGGCTGCAGCTTTAAAAATAGAATTAATTCCTAAGGGAGTTAATTCCTAACAATATACTTTAAAACTAGATGTGAGTTATTTTTGTGCACATAGCTAATTTTAGTTCTCATCACATTTACCAGTGTTATGGATCTATTGCTATCATTTACAGTTAAGAGGCTTAAAACTTAAATCAGACTTGAAAGGCTTACAGATAACTGTTGATATAAGAAGAAGAAGGGTATAGTAGTATGATATAGTACATATACCTGTGTTAAAAAGTGTAGCAAAACTTATGGGGTTATGTCCAATGTACGGCAGAGGGTAGGCAAACAGCAAAGTAAAGAAAAGATTTAATAAAAATGTAATAGTTTTGTTAAACTTGAAAAGAGTAAACATAAACACAAGACTGAACAAACAAACATGTCCCCATTAGTTCCTGCAGTAAACCCTGTTGAAGTGTCCTTGAAATTGGCTCTCCGGTGAATCTTGCTGCATCTTTTGCTCCATAAGTAAATGTTACAATTTCTATTGTTAAGTTTATGACAACTCTAGAATTATTTAAAGAATTCTGAGAAATTGTCTTTGGCAGAAATAAAGCGGAGTAATTGATAGTAAGGCCAATTCAAGCAAAATTGTAGTTTGATGACAACTTTTGGAATAATATCCAGTCAGTTGAAGCGGAGCTTGAAGATGGTAAAGAAGAGTTTTTAGAGAGCATGATGAAAATCAAATCATTCTTTTGTAGGTTGAAGTGGTTGTAGAAAATAATCTAAGAAGTTTCCAAGTAACCATAAGAAAGATGACATGCGGCAATTTGTAGACTAGGCGCAGAAAGGATTCCATAAATGATTGTGGCAAAGGTGCAGACACAAAAAGTTTGGCATTTAAGGAGCAAATTGGTAAATAAGGCAAAAATTATAGAAAAGGTGTGGGCAAAATATAGACAAACATTTACAAACGTAGTTGAGCAGTTATGCCATAGCAATTTAAAGAGATAGCAGTGTCAGGATATCTGCCCTGTCCCCAGATACTAGGACCCCTACAGCCCCCCTACCTCTTAGTGTTAGGATATTTACTGCTCTAGTACCCGGATTTTACCCAATTTATATGTTACCCCGATTTGTACATCTTTTC
>JAULBW010001837.1:0-26293 GCA_032358265.1 Vaucheria bursata | reverse complement strand
AAGATCAATCCAGTGGCATATCGTTTGCAGTTACCTCATTCAATGAAACGTCTCCACAATGTTTTTCATATTTCACTGCTATATCCTGTCAAAAATACCTATTTGGGACCTGCCCAAGCCGAACCACCCCCAGTTATTTTAGACCGTAACAACAATTATTATGAAGTGGATGACATTCTGGACGGTAAGAGAATAAATGGGAAGTGGCATTTTCTGGTTTCATGGAAGGGATATTCGGTAAGCAAGAACAGCTGGGAACCTGAAGAGTACATTGTAAATTGTGGTCATTTGATCCAGGATTTCAAACAGCGGTATGGTTCAACCTGTAAGTCCGCAACTAGGGGGGCATCTGTCAGGAACTAACCCGTAATATAGTTAATCCCTTATCTTTGTAGTTGCAGATATTCTGACAACTTGAAATATGTTCTCAAAAAGAGAACATTCTTTTTGAGAACATGATGCTTCAGTTTCTAGTTTAGTGTTGCATTTGAGAAGTGATCTCACTTCTTGCAACACAGGTTAAGAATAATATACCTGTTCCAGGCTGTTACTCTCTTGTGTTGTTCTCTTGTGTCCTAATCTCTAGCCTCTGCATCTTGACATTTTGCTGCTATAATACTACAAACAATGCAGCATTAAGTACTATCATTTCAATATGTTTGCATTTGAAAATTTCTATCTACTTTAATGAAGATATAGGCTTATCTTCAATACTGATTTTATTCATCAGTTGCTCATAACTTAAAAAGTTGATAATACAACCTCAAAACACTATAAAGATATTCACTAGCTGTTTTATTTAATTCCAGGATTGTAATTTGTTGTTCATTCATACATTTTCAAGTACACAATTCATATTTTAAATATTAACAACTCAATTTTGGCATAAAGGACAACTTACTTGTCCCATTAAATACAATGGTTTGAAACTGAATTAACTACTTTCTAATTATTTTCAAACACAATAGTATTTTATTTTTTGATATGGCAGTTAACCATCAGCAGCATTGAAGAGAATCTTTTGAGTTGTTGAAAATGTTCTTTCATCTCCAACATTTTCTGTCTTTAACCTTTCTTTGAACTTTCTGTAGACGTAACTGTCAGGAATTAACTTGTAAATTAGTTCCTTGTTCTATCTATAGCTGCAGATGTACCTATCTGGAGCATTCTTTACTTTATGCTAGTCATATTTTTAATAAGTGGCTGGTCATAAAATAGTTCTAAAATTAGTAACGTTGTGTTGAAGAAGTATAATCACTTCTCACAACACAGGTCAAGATACAATGTGCATTTGAACTGTTACTCTCTTACGTTGTTTGACTATTTTGTTGTGCGTCACAACAATAGCATCACTTAGTACTTTTTTTCATCTTAAAAGAAGCATTTCTATGTTTGTAATGTCATGCTTTGTGGTGCAGGAGGTCAAGTTCCAATCACTATATCTTATGTGCATATTTTTTTACTATTTTTTTGCACCATATATGCCTTTAATTGCTCTTCTATGCATTTTTTTATATGGCTTGCTTTAAGCTGCAGTTCAAATTTTACAGCTGAATTTTGTGATTAATTAATTCTCAATTGGTTGTAAGCTCAGCACTTTCTTATTGCTTGTACTTCTTTTTTTGGCTTTGTTGAAGCTATTCTTTTTGCCCTTGACCATCTTTCATTGGTCTTGTTCTGTAGATAGTCTTTCATTGCCCCTGCCTTTTCTAGACATTACAAGTACAATGGTGCATTTTTGGAGTTTTATACTATTTTTGACATTATTTTTTGAAACTGATTTTTTTTTGATATTTTTTGTCTATCAAAGTTTGTTCATTACTCTAGCCAAAATTGAACATGGTTTGTGTCAAGTGTTGAACTTAACTGCATATTTTTCATCTTTTTTTAAAACTGAACTAGATACTGTAATTTGGTTAAGATCAATAGACTTGACCAGTAAATTAAATAATATGCATTAAATTGACAATATGTTTGATTTTTTTTAGACCAAAGGCCTTAAAGTGCATGCTACTTAGTACATATTAACATGTCGCATGTCAACGTACTCAGACTGGGATTCAAGGCAACTGTCATTTTTATAGTAACTGCTTATATTGGTTGAATAAAAAGCAATGAATTATAAATTATATGGCTTTTGACATATGTTTGTGAGACTAATTTATCTACAAATATCACTTTTTTAGCCATTCAATTCTTTGAATTATGACTTCTAACTGATAAGGCATAAGACTGCTTTATAAATGATTCTACTTGCTTAGGCTTTCTGGAGGAACATTTATATTTCAGTATATATTGATTTATTCTTGTCAATGAGCACAAAAATTTCCAACATTTAATTGAACACCTTGGAAATTTAGTATGCTGCTATTTAAACTGGAACTGTATCTTGCCTCATGCAACCAAGGAGTAAAAACTTGTTTCATTTTTGGCTTTTAGCACAATCTGAATACATATAGGTTGAACTATTTAAAACTGTTATGCTTTGCATTTCATACTTTTAAGTATTGTTGTGCAGAAGCCATTTTTTAGATCACTGAGAAATGTGAACAAAACTGGAGGTTTGCTTATTAAAAAATAGGAGACTTAAGATGTACTATAAACCTCAGTTGATCACTGCAGGACAGATATAAGCACCCAAAAACACTGATACCATGTTTTCACTTCTCAATTTTGTCAACTTGCAATTCATTATTTGCTTGGTTCTTCACACTCACTCTAGTCAAACTACTAGTCCTATATGAACTCATAAACTCCAACTCAGTTTTCCTGCACTGGTAAATTTCCGCAGGAGCCTCATAACCTTGTATTTTCTTTGTGGGTGTAAGTTATAGATATTTATATGTAAAGCTGCAAGTTAAGTTAATATTCACCAGTAGTAAAAAGCAAATTAATTTACAAAGGGTATAGTTCTCCTCATCTTCATGTACCTCTTGGTCAAGATCTAATATGTTTTTGCCCTATAATTTATCTTATATTCATGATTCATCTATATGCTACAATTTTTGCTCATGTACAATTCCTTCAGGGAGTTGATTCTATGGTTTGATCTAATTTGCTTTGTATGTGCGTAGAATAAGTTGTAAGGTGTTGACAAGATTCATTTTTGTCAACGCATGAGACAAAGCTAATATAGTTGCCTTATTTGCGTTACATTTTTGTACTCCTTGTTTTGCTCTTGCTTCTAGGCTTACGTGTTAGCACAATTAGTTAGTCTTGACACTCTTGCACCTCTAGCTATCAAAAAAGAGTCCTACTCAATCCTTTCAGCTCAATTGCAATCTTCTTTTTTTACATTAAAATGTAATTCACCAAAGCATTATTATCAAATACTTTACTGAATCATCTAGAATCACTGCATTACAAATGTTGCAGCTGTACCATGCTCCTGAGTATGATCTTTCTGCAAATATAGAAGTGTATTGCACTCTTTGCAGAACCCTCAACCCAAGCTTTTTTAAGCACACTTACTTTTTAGACCTTCCATGAAAAGCTACTTTATGCCAAATAGAAGTTTTTATTACCCATTTTGGTGCCCTTGGCTCAAAAAAGACATTTTATTTCTCCAGTTTACTTTCTGCTTGATTTCTCAAGTCTAATAAAACTGAAATAACTAAAACTGTACTGTTTAACAGAGGAAACTTGGAGTCAAATAGTTATTTCAAGTACAAAAGATTGAGGCAAAAGCTCAAGAAAAGAGTAGCAGAAAAGCATAAAAAAGAAAGAGCAATTTAGAAATACAAAGCTAGCTATACAATATATAGTTGGTGAGTCATTATTTGGAGTATTCCTGTTTGCCATGTCAAAGCTCTAAATACTGTGATCTGATTGGCTCATATATAATTGGCTTCAGCATAGTTGTAGCTGAAAATTCTCTACTATGAAGAATATGTAGTTTAGTTCATATTGTTTGCAGATGATCCAAAGGCCAAATATAGTGGTGTACAAGTTTCTCAAATTTCTAACACTTTTGCTCACAGAGTGCATATTCATAGATGCAATTTTAGTTAAAGCATGTATCAGATACTTCAATATGCCTTTAAGTCTACAACATGTTTTAGCTACTGATCAACTTGTCATTGAGCTGAGAAAAATCTTGTCTACAACTACACATTGATTTCTCCAGTTCAGTTCATTTGTTATTCTATTACTTAGTCCATGATGAAGACAACAAAATACCTTCTATAGCAAAAAACAAGCATCTTCCAATGACCACATAAATAAAGAATCTACTGCTTCACAGTTCAGTGCCTGTCAAGTACATGGATACATACTCGCATTATCTTCACGGACATGCAACTCATGCAGATATTGTCATCACCATTATAAACTAGAGTTTTCAGCGGTTCCACTAATCTTTTTTGGCTCCAAGATGATCACTTCACCGCTTTCTTATGTACTTAACACTACCTTCATTAGCTATTCTAATTGAAGTGATGATAATTTTAAAATTTACATGTGACGATGGACATTCCCACGTCACTCACCAAAGTTCAAGTCCTGGCAAAAGTTTTAACCTGTATTATGATCGTGGGTCTTAAAAATCTGTAATACTGTAAAAAGCCTTAAAGTACTCAAAAGTAGTACAGTTCAAAATTCTTCACCGAATTTTATAATAGCTCGTTGAGTGTTTGAAAGGAGATATGCCGCTGTTTCATATTGTAGATTTCCTAGCGCAAGCAAGGTAGTATCGCGATGATTTGCTTGTCTCTTCTCGCTGAATCTCTGTTTTGATCCTTATACATTATATACAACTCCTTTCATTTTCACTCAATTTCTGCTTTGACATACTTTCAACATCTCATTTCGTTTAAGTAGGAATCATATTTTTTTACGAATTACATAGGAATCTAAGGTATGGTTTAAAAACCAATGCGTCCTTAACGCAAATTGATTAATTTGCGTATAACTCAGTAGTGAATAATAGTCTATAACTATGAAAAGTAAAAATCATTCTTATATGTTTATCTGTTTAAGATAGAATGAAACGAGTTGCATCTTCGTCAGCCTCTCGCGGCAAAGATAAGCATCAGAAGCAGGCTGTATTTATTGATGATGATTTCATAAAGAGCATCTTTCCTGGAAATAATGACGACGATCAAGATTGCAACCGTCGTTTGAACATCAGTCCAATTAAGTATTCAGGAGCGCCTATCCAAATGCCTGATTGGTATGCATTGGAAAGCGATTCCTCGAACTGGCAGCCCCCTAATGAGTATTGTACTCAATCCGTACAGCACTTAAGTAACATTTATAGGTTTGTTTCAAAGCAAAGGTGGGCTGCGATTTATCTGTAACTATTAATGAGGTTGAAGTTCATTTCTTTCTTAAATAATTTCTAATATTGTGAATTTAAGTAGGTCTCATACTTAAAGTATTGATGATATTACTGTCTCTGAATGATCTTACATGTTTCAAATACGTATATGACTTTTAAGTTAATATTTTTAAGGAGTTAAGTTCATAATCTACTTGTTTTTATCAAAAAATCGGATTGCTGAATAATTTTGACAGTTTCAAAATTTTCCAACTGCTTTATATTAGCAGTACCGACCAATATACAGAAAATGTTTTGGTACATGATTGTCGAAAAAAGCTATGCTTTAAAATTACTAGATTAACACTTAACAAAGTAGTCCTAATTCTTTCGAATTATTTATTTTGAGTTTGTTTCGAAAATTAAAAAAGTAAGTTAATTGGAATTGAAATAAATCATCAAAAGAATCATTATTATTCTTAGGAAATATGCTACATATTTGATACCGTGTAGAGATTTGTAATTAATCGAACTTGAATATTATCTTAAAAATAAAATTACATGTTTCATGTAGATTACAACTATTAGAAATTCGTTTTCAATAAAATTACCTACATTAACATTACTTTTCTACAAAAAAATAAGAAAGAAGGGTAAACTGCTATTCCCAATCTAACCCTATGAAAAAGTGAGACCTACTGTTTACCTGCGCTGATGATGCATTTTCAAAAATAATATTTCTTTTGGCATATTATGACGAATACGTTATACCGAAATTGTCACTGCACAACGTAATCAGTTATCATTGCAGCGCAATAAGAGAAAAGTCTCTTTTTGAGGTATCAGTGTTCGAAGTGCAGTCATAGTCGACTGTCTAGTCACCATAAAAAAATATTGCCAGTTTGACATAAACTCAATTTACATCGCATTATTTGATAGTGATATATATATATATATATATTGTTAATGCAGTATAAAAGATGCATTCGAGAGGGAAGGATTGCGGTTCAGTAAAACTTTTCAGGCTCTTGGAAAACTGATGGCTGCGGTCGATACAAAGGTAATCATCCTATTACAACATATTCGTTGCTTTTGTTAGATTTTAGGTGAATAAATTCAGTTTTTATTTTCGCTTGAACGTACAATCAAGCATTTTTACAAAAAATGCTAATTTTATTCGACTACATGACATTAGATTTGGATATTTTCCATTCCCTAATAGAGGCAGATTAAATCGATTTTAGTCGATGATAAATATTTTTTGAATATTTGTTTCATACTTCGAGTCTAATTAATGCAGATTTCATTTGATTGTATACAAAATATATTGAACTTTATTCCTTTTCTAATCGATAGTCAATTGAATGAATCATTTTCAGTCGATAGTAAATATCCAAATCCGAACCTTGAAATTTTTCATTGTTTAGTAGAGTTTCATTCATCGCCAATTGATATTACTTTGATTATCAGAGTAGATTAATTGTTTAGAAATTATTCTCTTTTATTTGACCAATCAAATCTAGTGCCTGTATTTTTACAGGTGATAAGTGATAATCCGATATTGTTGCAAAATCAAAGACCAAGAAACATGAAATTGAAGATTTGTCCAGTAAGTAAAAAGTTCAAATATTGCTCCATTTTATGTCTATTTTTAATATCCCTCACTCATGCAATATCGACTCATCTTTTGGCTGAATCTTTAATTTCGAATTTTTACACTAATTGGACAAATTTATTGTGCAGGAAACTTCAGATATAAATAAGCTGTGGGACCCCAAAAGTATCATATCTAAATCTGAACTAAACACAATATGAAATTTTCAATTTACTCATTACTAATGAAAATTTGTTGCATCCAAGTATTACTGCAGTTGGAATTGATAAGTAGAGGTTTAGTAGAGAAACCAGTATCTCTAATTGAGATCAAAATGGCTAACCACATCAAAAATTGCGTTTTCTGTGTCTTTTGTAAAGTGCAGAAATTGGGTGGTTTATTGAGAATCAATGGCTGATATTTTTCTAAATTTTGAGGATCATATATATTTTTCTCTATTTTAAGAATATTTAATGATCTTTCAAATATTATCCGAAAATTGGTGTCTTGATCAATATTATTCCTAAATTTCAATAGATGATTAATATTAACTGACTTTTCAACAATTTTTTCTGAAATTAGTGACCTAATGAAAATTTGTCCTATTTAAATAGATCATTTGAATCACTCTTTTATGCTGTTGAAGAACATTTAATGGCCTTTCAACCTCTTTTCTTAAATAATTATTCCTAGATTTTAGACGATGAATTCAAATGGATGGATCTTGTTGGAATTGTTGAAAGTACACAGAGAGCTATTAAAACTGCTCACGAAAGAGCTATGGTATACTATTTTATCAGATATTTTTGTTTATAAATACTATATGTACTATACAAGGTAATATCCAAAATATAAGAAAACTATAGTATTTCTTATGTATCGCTATAGTCATGTATGCATATGAAAGAGTAAATATGTTCAAGAGTATAACTCTAAATAGAGTACTTAGATAATGGATGTATGCATAATTTCTAAGTTTTCATGAAAAGCTACAGCAATATACTAGTTCATTCGTCCATAAATATCTGTTTTTTGTCTATCAATATTAGAGAATTAAAATTTTATTTTTTTGCGAAAAAGCTATTATAGTCACTGTACTTATTTGTTCGCATACGCATATGCATCTATTGCATGGAAAATAGTTTCGAATAAGTTATTTATCTATTTATAGATTCTATACTTAAATAACTTTAGGCTACAGTATTTTATATTTTTTTGTTTGTTTATATGTTTATAGAGTATAATCTGAATTTATACTCAATTTTCAAGAGGATACGAGACATTTTTCTATAGAAATACTCAAGAGGATATGTCCACATAAATAGCATTTATAGCATAATCTCTAGAAAAATATTGTATACATATTGAATACGTTGGCATTCAATTTATTCCTCATAGAGGAAATTCTTTCAAACTTTAGGGGGGAGAAAGTCTATTAAAACGTTTTATACCAGCGCTAGTAATCTCACGAAAGCGATTCTATAAATTTAAGGATGTTATTCAAATTTACCATATATGATAGGGTAATTCTCTTTTCTTTATCGAATTTCACTTTAAGATATTTCCATAAATGTATTTATGAATATATGTATTACGTCTGAAATTGGTATCACTTGCATAGAAAGTATTTATTTATAAATATATATATATATATATATATATATATAAATATATAGATATTTATTCAACACAGTAACATTCGAATACCTCCTCTTAAGAAAATCTTAATGAATTTTCTACTTATTTACTCACGGCACTTATGAATTACTGTTTCTTAGCCTGATAGAATTTTGTTGCATCTCTAGGTTGATTGTGAATGCTGCTTTGATCAAGTTGAATTTGAAAGTGTGGTGTCCTGTATGGAAGGACATATTTTTTGTCCTGGTTGCCTCAAAAACTATGCACAGGTCAGTAATGAATCTTGAAGATAGGGAGGACGCAGGGAGAGACGAGTATCAATTTCACTGAATACAATATTCGACGAATAATTTCTGACTGTTCAGAGATTATTCCACAAAAATTTCGTGTCTTAGTTTTGTTTTAGTAACTTAATAAATGCTGAAATGAAAAAAGTTTAACTGCTTCACTGATTTGACTACTCTTCTAAATTTCATTCGTTCGTAACTTTAAAAAGTGTCAAAATAATATTAAATCATAGACTTGAGAAGTCAATTAAATGTCGTACTTTAGTAGAGGCTACCGTGCTAGAATGCAGATTGTTCCAGAACAAATTTCTAAAAGTAGGATGTATCATGTAAAAATATTTTCACTTTTTTATTCAGGAACGTTTGTTTGGCATAGGGAATACAGACATGCACTGTATGGATAGCAGTGGCTGTAAAGCACCTTTTCCAGATGCTTGCTTACAGAAAGTTCTTTCTCAAGAGGTGTACAAGAAGTTTCAGCAAAAGGTGAAAGGAATTTTTTAATGCTTTTCAGTAGTTACTAGTTATATTTTCTTCTAATACTAAAATTTTTCAACATTCTACATAGATATATAGCTAATTTTAAATGGTAATTTATGATAACCCCTTGATAGGCTGTTTGGGCATCTCTCATAAATAAATTATGATTATGCATACTACAGGTCCAACTGTGGGTAGCTGAACTGAACATTTATGCAGAATGCATGAATTTTATTGGGCTTAAAGAACAAAGCGTTTAAATGTACTGCACAAATTCTACAAAAAGATGTGCTTGCCATAGTAACATTATAAACTATTGGACTGGATGTTTGATTTTTTTTCTGAAATTTAATGTCAATTTACAAATTGAAAAATTGCTGAAATTCAATCTGATTGGTCCATTTTTGAAGGATTTTTTTAGGATTATAATGTTTTTCAAGTAGTAAAAAATTTTTTGGTACATATCAGGGAAATTGGCTGTGCTACAAGGTACTCATATGGACAGCAGTATTATTCTTCATATGTTTACATTACATAAAATATAAGAAACAATTAAATCTCATATTTATGTATTATGTTTGCTGGAAAAAATTTTAGTATAATTTTGTGCAAAAAATTTTAAATTTTGAAATTACGAGTATTATTAAGCTGTGATGTAACATGCCATTTTCATGCTTTCTATCATCAATATTTATATAAAGTTAACTTCGGATATGTTAGAGATAGTGCTAGCCATTCATTTTAGATTTGTATGTTAGTTCATATTGATACTGACTAGTTGACTATGCATTTTTGTGTAGAAGGCTCTTTTGAAATAGAGCCTTAAAAATTGTTCTTAGAGTATTGTTCTTAAGCAATCTTAAATTGAGGTTGTACTATATAAGAATCAATTAATATTACTCTATAGACTCCTTTCTTACTTATGTCTTTGCTTTTCTACTCCTTGAAATTCTGAAGCTGAACTTAGCCCAATGTGTCTTTTTTCATTTATTCCATATAAGTAAAAATTCATGAGAAGCAAAGTTGTTGTATTCGAAGTTTACTGTATTCATTCTTGTAGGCTGCGCTTGCTGTAGCTATGTCCGTACTCGGTGACTCTTTATTCAGTTGCAAATTATGTGGAATTAGAGCTGAAATTCCAGAACATTTGAAGGTTTTTGATTGCCCCGACCAACGCTGTAAGCATAGGTAAGAATTTTTAGATGGAAATAATCAGAGCTTGCCCAGATTCAAAAATTCTACGCGGATCCGAATTTCAATCCTGGAATCGTTCATACGGATCCAAATTTGTATCGTAGTAAAAAATGAAAGAGGAGAAAAATGTGTTCATGAATCTTTTACTAAAGAACAAGGGAAAATTAACGATACTCAAGGTATAACATGAGAATTCAATGGCAGAATAATGTTCAATCAGTATTATTATATTCAGCTTTAGATTGCACATCATCATATTGAAATTACTCAGCGATTATTTTTAACATTTCACAGTTCCGTTGAAATTACGAATAGATTATTTTTAACAGTTCATAGTGAAATAAATAGTTCGGTTTATACAGTAGAGAATTCAGCGTGTCAGTTAACAGTTTGAAATGTATAGACTCAAAGTTCAGTTCATGATTCAGTTTGCACGAGTGGCAGTTTAGTATTATTGTTTTTTACAAAGGATTGTAAGTCAACATCCATCAGATCGAGCTGAAGAAAATTAAACTTAGTCTTTACTGCATTGACGCACTAAAAACTGAAGCATCACTAAAATTTTTTGGAATACAAATATAAAGTGTTTATTTGCCTCGTTACCCTTAAAGGAATGAAAAGTTAACAGTCATCAAGAAAAATATGCATCCAAAGAAGCACATTAACGTGCAACATGAAGTTACAGTGCACATCCAGTCAGTATGTACACTGTAAACTTCGGATATAGCGAAAGTGTCGGGATGACAGAAGTAATAATGTGTTGTATTCGAAAAGTTGAAGTTGAATCTGGCTCCATTGTTTTAATTTGTTAGTAGTGAAAATTTGTTACAAATGAATTAGTTATGCACTAAGTCTACTGGATGTATATTTACTTTTAAATGCATGAAAGTTATATATAATATACATGAAGAAATACAGAAGCATAGTGCCTATGCACATAGCATTTTTATGCATTCAACTAAAATTAGATAATTTCTAACACCTCCATGTAGGACATGCATTCTTTGCAAAGATGATTATCACCCTAAATTTAGCTGCGAAGATTATAAAAAAATTTCAAAAGGACGCGTTACAGTTGAAGAGGCTATGACAGATGCTATGATTCGTACTTGTCCAAAGGTATTTTTTTATCTATTTTTTTGATAATGCACTAGTGACAATATCTAGTTGGTACTTGACTAGATACTATAGTGGTAACTGCTTTGATGACTAGTGAACTTTTCTGACCCTTCGCTTTTATATTGTCCTTACAATATATATTTAAAGGTTTTTTTGTCTTTTTTACCGTTCGTTTTTCTTTTGCTAGTGCAATGCTAAGTTCTTGAAGACTCAAGGATGCAATAAAGTTACCTGTAGTTGTGGGGCGTTTATATGCTATGTATGTAAGAAGCTTATTCCTGAGAGTTACAAGCATTTCTGCAGCACTCCTCTGTGCAATCATAAGGATTGCAATAAATGCATCCTTTTTGAGAATACGGATAAGCGGGATAACCAGGTAATCATTTTAAAAGTCTCTTCTTCGCAAAGTACAGTTCCATGAATTTGAATAAAGCTACAGTACACTTTTGGATGTAATGAATATGCCAGGACCACCAAATTAATTATGTACGATTGAAGCTGAATTTAACGCAATATTATCTTTTCGTTTAAAGTGCTACACCCAAAAATATCAATCTAAACTTGGCTAAATATTTCTTTTTCGATTATGAAAATTCTTTAGGATTTGATTCATCATAAAATTTTAAAATCAATTTTTTATAGAATTTACTACCTGTGTGCAACTGTAAAGCTCATTTGCTCGATATCATAGATTTTATACTGAAAGGCAGTACATTTTCCTATTGCTTTAGTTATCAACATTTCTTTCATTCTTGTAGGCTGTAGCCGAAGCCGAGAGAACTGCTCGTGAGACGCTTGTTCGTTCTGTTCATGATAGTGCAGGTGGCAGTGATAGTATTTGATTATTATAATTCTGAAAATTTGATAGAAAGAGTTGAGGCAAAAATCTTTTTTTCTGTGATAAGTTGAAGCGCTTCAAAAAATCTTGTTTCTCTCTGAGTTTCTGAAATCCGTACTTATTTCCGTATTTTGTGTTAATAACACTGCTAGTTATTTCTATTTAGTGTTAATAACATTTGATGTTATTAACACTAAATATAAATCAATGAAAATTTTAGAAGAGCAAAATTAGTCTAATGACGCATCAAAAATTTATACAGAGAAACTATTATGTAAGTATCGTTTTTGTACTATGAAAAGGTAGTAATCATCCAAGAATTGGTATTAATATAGCTAAAATAATCGGCACAAAATTGCGTAAATAATACTTAATGAAGTTTCGTAGCTCATCTTTAAATAAGCCTGCTCTAAGTAAATTCCAATGGTTGATACTCTTTTATTAGACACTAATTTTATTATCTCATTCCTGTGATTTATTATCATATCGCTAAAAGCCAGTAGAGTATCTTCACTCTTATTGAATCCACGGCGATAATGACTGGAGAAATCTACTTCAGATTTGCAAGGGCTCCATGATGTTGGGATTAGAACAAAACGCGGGAGAATTACATTCAGTGTGATATTACATGACTTGGTGGATATATAAGTTGCACCAAAGGAGGATTCCCATACCAAGGGACTAAGTGGATATAAGCTTGTTCCCATTCTTCAGTGCCCTTGGTTGCCTCTTACTCGTGTCAAGTGAATGCCTTATGACCAGTACCCTGAGCTCCACGTTCAAGGGATGATCTTTGTAGTGTGTCAGCTATTGACACATCAAAGCAGGAGGCAAGAATTTTTTCCAACCTGTCAACTATCAAGTCACTCAGTGTAACTTGGCAATTAACGAGACGATTTTGGGCCCTTCGATGATTGTCTATAAGCCTGCAATCTTCCATATGAGATGATAATGAAAAGTGAGTATTAAGCGATGCTGAAATATCATATAAAAGAGTCAAAATACTATGAATGTAAAAAGAAAACAAGATGACAATAAAAGGCAGAGTGAAGCAAAAAAAGAACAAATAAATGTACCTTTACATGAAAAGTAGAATGACTTGAACCATCATGCTGGGGCCTGTGACCTAATGCTCACTGTGTTGTGCTCTGTAAGCAGCAATACCCTTTGATAGTTTAAACTATTGAAAATGATGAAGCACTGTAAGGAAGTTAAAGTTAAAGTTTATTGAAGATTAATGTGCATCTCAAACATTTTAGAAATCTTAATTATGGTAACAATTTTGCAGTATAACAAAATATAGAATGGCATCTTGCAGCTTAGATTTAGAAAAGGCAAAGAGCTTTACTCAATAATTGATTTGAGGGAGCATGCCAATTGACAGATTTTTTATTGTACATTAGAATTCAAAATATGAATGAATATTAACATATAACCAATAAAACCTTGAACAGAGAATAAAGCAGTAGTAGTTTAAACCTTCACAATGTACTTTTCTTAAAGCAGAAAAAACATTTTCTGTACACAGTATGAATTCTGCCATATGCAAAAGTTACTGAGCCAAAATTGATACTATTTCAATGTTACCAGCAAATTCAAAAGCAACAATTAGACTATTGCGCACTGTTCCAGTGCCACGAAGTCAAAATGCAAATGGTCTATTTGAGTATGAGGCCAAACCAGCTAAAACTAACTTTGAAATTAGTGACGTCGTGCAACTATCTTACAAAAGAACATTTGGGTCATTGACCTATTTTAATCTATTATGTAGATGCACAATTTTTACTTCCAGGTTTTAATTCTATTACAAATGTAATGGTCATGTTAAGTGGTGTAGAAAAATAAGATTTGCAGTGTCGATAATGCAAAGTGCTTGAAACTTCTGTATGGTATGGACAAGTAAAACTGACTTACTTGTTGATGAAGCAATAATGTAAAATATACTTTCTTTTATTCTTTCTTCAGTGTTAATGAGGTTTCTATCAATGCATGAAGTAAGCATACTGTACAGGGTCAGATCTTTTCAGGCATATTATCTGCAGCACCTTTTCTAAAACTGTGCTCAGTTAGTTTAGCTTTCTAGTATTTGTAATGTGGTTTGATGCTATTCTGATTCAGTTTGAAAATTGAGTCTCTAATATGTGTTTTGTACCTGTATTCATTAACTATTGACAATTGTCAACTGACTGAGG
The DNA here is from genome assembly GCA_032358265.1 of Vaucheria bursata. Classification (NCBI taxonomy): domain Eukaryota; class Xanthophyceae; order Vaucheriales; family Vaucheriaceae; genus Vaucheria; species Vaucheria bursata. The sequence continues at coordinate 11,694 of JAULBW010001837.1, read as the reverse complement.
TGTCCAGGAAAAACACATTTTTGTAAGCACGCATGAACTTAAAATTATAAGAAAACATTCTGACCAGAAAAGGAAATAAATGCAATATTTTTGATAATAGCAAGAAATACTAGATTGAGATACATAAATCCTGCTTTTACTCACAAGACTGGTTATAACACCGAACAAATAAATTGCTCATATTCAATATAATTCTATAGTAATCATAAATTTTGACTTTTAAAATCTCACAAAACATGACACAATGTCTTTCCATGTAGCATAAAACTACATTTTAACGAAAAATTACATTTTAACGAAAAACTACACCCATCTTGTAAAAATAAAACTTATATTGGATCGAAAAAACTTTTTGATGAAAAATTTTACTTCTAAAATCATATCCTCCTCTTTCCCTTTGTTATGCATATGCTCAACTTTTAATGGCTGCAAAGTTTTAAGATATCAACAAACAGATATAATCAAAATTATCAATGAAATATTTAAAAAATTCAAGATAAATTTTAAGACAAAACCAGTTCAATGAATTAAATACAATTTTGCAGTCTATATACTATTGAAATTAATCCGTAGGCTTTAACACAAAATTTGGGTCTCTCGCATATTTGTGTTCAAATCTTGCTATCCATCTGAAATAGAAAAAATAGAAATATAACTCCACAATGCACAGTATAATTTTTTAAATACGTTTGTTTTCAAACAATATATATTATTTGCAGAAAAGTTTGAAAAAACATAATTCAAAATAACAAATAATTTTTATTTTCAGTTAGAAATGAAGTAAACTAAAATATTTAGACAAATTATTCGTACTTAATAGCCGCTTTGAAATACGAAGAGAAAAAACATTAAAATTGAAAAATATTCTATTTCAAATTGACTAAAGTAAAGAACTCATGATTGGTTTAAGAAAGTGACTTTCTCAAATTTATATATGGGTTTGTTGAGCCTAATATGTACCTATCTAATACATTAGCAGGCGCAACAAGCACTTCTTGAGATCCTGACCCCTGAGTTTGGCTGAACGACGCTATATATCGAAATAAATCTCGGGCAACCTAAAATTATACATTTACGTACATACGTATTCTTATGCATTTATACTTGTAGAAGTATTCCAATATATGTCTGTAGCCATACATTATATATTAAGTTACTGTAAACTTAGGATACAACGAATGCTAACTTTAAACAAAGTAACGAAAAAGTAACATTATTTTAAGATGAGTTTCATATTTACCGATATGATGAATTCATTCAGTTGTCCCGGCGAATTGGTGATTTTCAAATTCATTGTATTCGTATATACTATCATATTCATTTGATTTGAGAAGTGATAGGACATCGTAATTTGAAATTTGAATGGCTAATACGGACTGTTAACACTTCCAGGTGTAAATTCTGTAATGTAATTACTTAGAATTTAAATGGCAAACTCTAATTGGTCAACACAGATTGAAGTTTTTTCTAATCTAATAATCTAAAAAAAGGATGTGGAGTTGGCAATGAATGCTTGTACACAGTAGCCATGGCTTAAAAGCCCACCTCGGGACCAACCGTTACTAGCTTTAATTAGCAGCTGGGCTTGTTATCAGTGGACTTATAAAGCAGCGACTACTGCAATGTCATTATACAGTAATATTGCTGCATTGTGGTTTGGAAGAGACTACTTTACGGAGCTATCATTGTAAATTTTGAACGATAAATTGTACCCAAGTGCAGTTAGATATTCTATTCCTTTAGTTACATCTTTTGTTTAATTGGTACTTTTTACATAACTAAGCGATACTTGACATACAGATTTAAATGATATAGCAAATTGGTTTACTGGTTCCGTTATATCTGAGGTTTACTGGCTATTGAATACTTCAAAGGCCTGACTGAAACATATCCTTTTTATTTACCCCCCTCCCTCGCTAGATATATTTCTCGCTAATTATAAAATTCAAGAAAAAAATATACGAAAATTTTGTTACCTGTAAAGCAAAAAATCGTCTATCTCCAGCCCTTGACCCACCCCCTCCAGCTTCCAAATTATGTAAAGTTTCAATCGCTTCTATACTAACTCCAAGCTGCACAATCGGACAATTCTACGCACATATATTTTTAATGTGTACGTTAAGCTTTGGATATAATGAATTTGTCGGGAGCACCAAATTAATTCATTATATCCGAAAATCTGAACTTGGGCACAAGATGAGTTTTTCATTTTTCTTCACAAATTTTTCAATTAAAAGGTTTTAATAAATGATAATTTTGGAATTTTTAAAATTGTCAAAGCTCAGTATGTGATGAATCAACAAGATAAAAAGGCCACAGAAGAAAGAAAAAGAACGCACTAAGAGAAAGAAATAGAGAACAATACTAATTGTCAATAATGTAATATTCTGCTAAAATTTCATATTGTTCTGGGACAATATTAAAAAAAAATTCTATGGCTAAACTTTAACAAAAGTTACAATATTATATTGTAAACTAGTCAGTAACTCAATTCTTTGAATTAATCTATTTTATTTAACGATTCTAGCTACTTATCCATAATAAACATGTTCCTTCAAAAACTTCAATGACTCATGAACTTCTAGGATACCACTTTTAGCAATAGAAATTGATTATCAGAAAACAATTTAATATTTGTTAGCGACATTTACAAAAAATAAGAGACTTTTCTCAGTAAGTAATAACTCAATTTCCAGTACACTTAGAACTGATCATGCCGACCAAAAGCATAAGCAAGATTTAGTCGTAAAATTCATCAGCTTGATATCATATATCTGTATTACAAAAATTCTATTATACAGATATAGTGCAGAGTTTAATATAGTTCCTCATTATGTTTCTTGCATAAAGCTTTCAAAAATCTTCAGTTAGCTGCAACCTCTCTTTCTTACCTATTAGAGTTTAAGCTAACTAGAGTAAATTATTGCATCGCAGTTCAATAAGTTTCAATAATTTGAACAAGTTTGTATGGAATATATTGCGGTGAAGGAGATTCTGTAAGGTTGACTGAACGACTAGTATAGCATAGCATAGCACAAACCTGCATTGATTCATCAGTAGTCCACCCTGTTCTTAGTATACTGCTCGGTTTTGTTGGTTCCTGAGCAAAGTAAAAAAAAGTTTTCTTAAAATTTTTGCATAAAAATGAAAATCATACATATATATGAATAAATACATACCAATAAATATATTAACAGCATTATTACAATTATATGTTATGTTATTTTCAGCTGTTTTGATCAGCACGTAGAATGCAACTGAAATATTTATAACCAAACCTTCAGATATTATTAAGAATTTATTTTTCTTTTCAAAAAAGGAACTGATTGTGCGTTGAAATGTTTACAGAGTGTGGGCTCTTTCACATTATCTTTCATTAGTGACCCATGTTTTGTTCTGAAAAATTTTTTTTAATGGTCTATTAACATTTTAATGATTTCATTGAATCGTAAAAATAGTACTAGATTAATATTGTTTTTTGTTAATGATACTGCGATGATTTTAGAAAGCCTCCAGCATAGATCAACTTTAATAAAATAGACCTTAAACTATACTATATTATATAAATGACGGCATTCATGGTGCTAATCCTTCTAATATTCTGAAAAAGGTGCGACGACAGAAAAGCTGTAAAGTATACATAATGCTATAATTCATTTTACATTAAAAAAGCTTACAAACCAAAACATTTTAAAATCTTTGCATTTTTTAGCCTTACTAGCATGTTATCTGAACAGCAGAATCTACGTATTCTTAAAGTAACATAAAGTTAACGAAACAAATTTTGAGGTATGCGAAAATAGTTCATTCAAAGCTTACCACAGCTCCAATGTACTCCCAATTCTGAAATGGAGGTGTGCTATAGTATAATGCTGCTCCATAACCAGGTGGAATTGGCGAATTCGGTAATAAGAAGAAAACTAGTTCGGCAACTGTCCCGGGAAAAGTAACTTCAGTTACTGCCTTATTTGCATCAACTGCCCTATTGACAAACGGTGAATGCTAAAACCAATTTAAGATCATATCACCTAGACTTATTATTGGCTTATTTTCATCTTGATTTATTAGTGACAGCTTAGTGAAAATCAATCAATGCAAATTTCACAAATTTGTTAGACACAGATTTCAGTTAATGTAAGAGGAAAGTCAAGCCGTACCTAACCTCCGTAATAGCTGGTCTACCTTCAATAACAATGCCGAAAGGAACAGATGCTGGCTGTGCCATTGGAAAATGTAAGACTCCGTAAATTTTACAATTTGTTTCGTGATAAATAATTGCAGTTTTTTCCAGAACATAAAGTAACGTTTCATTAAATCCATTTTTCCATCGAAAAAAGGATTTTATACCATTACGGCTTTTCAAAGTTGAACTAAACGAAAAGAATCTTAATTTTTTCGTTTAATCTTAAAACGCTAGTAGTGATAATTGTTCTAATTTTTTAAGTACCTGAAACTGTAAAATTAAGGATTGCCAATTGTAGATTTTACAGTGGCATGCTGAAAAAAATGGATGCTACTGATTAAGTATGGTCTGCATCTTACAAGGAATTTTTGTATATTTAGGAATCTTTCTCGCCCTATCTCACATTCAGAGTGATTCACTGATTGAAAAGAAGGATTGTATTGATACTCACGAACTAGGAATAAATAGTCTAGTCGCAGAGGTTTACATTCACTTGCTCCATGTCATTCTTGTTCATATTACATATTATTTCGATATTTGAATCAGCTTTAACGTTTGAAATGATAAGAGCGACTGAAATTCGTATACTATTTGACTCTAGTCTATAGAAATAATTGGAATTGCATCATCAGAATTGAGATTTTGGCATAGAAATCATATGAGCTCTGATCTTCAGCATTCTATCAGGTATGTTATGTACAGGCTTTTTGTGGGATATTCATTTAATTATTGTAGCTGCAATCAATTTCAACGCAAGAACTCCTAAAACATGATTTAAAAAATTATTTATGGGAGTAAAATCTAGTAAATATGGAAAATTACACTGTTACCTTAACCAATAAAGACTTCAATCATTACCGGATTATTGAAATTTTGATACTTCCTTATCACTCAAGTGCAATTTTTCAATAGGTCACTAAATGATAAATATCTTAAAAACAGTTATTACATCACAACTAATAAAATATCGGAAGGACAAACCTACTTTGATGACTTTTTCGCTGACATTGAGGTCATTTTTTTAAGCCAAACTTCGGTATTATACCTTACAGGTTTGAAGAAACATTAAAGCAATATATGCATCATGGTATAATCAATATTGTATCAATACAACTAGCAAGCCAGACTTCACTTCATTTAAGCCTCCTTGTAACTTCTCCCTTGCCATGCTTCAGTTATTCTTGTGCTGTTAATAATAATTTCTGCCATGTATAGAAATCAACCTGATGTTGCCACATCATCCGCACCGCATTGTATAAACTACTGTTCCAATCGAGTTTAGTCAAAATTAAATGTTTAGCCTCCTTTTCATGTTATGCAACAGTAAGTTTTAGATATCACAAACTTCCCTTTTAATGAGCAAACAAAAGAGTCATATTGTACCAAAATTCAGCTTCAGACTTTTTGATGCATTGAATTTGAGCTATTATGAATTTCATCAGTTGTCTCAAGAAATTCGTTGTATGTAAAATTTATTGAACATACAATTTTGCAGGGTTATTAGATATATATATATTTCTTGACCATAAATATGTATTTTTTTAGTGCAAATACAAATCAAAATACTATGTTGCATGGAATTACAAATGTATTAGGAGTTGCAGTGCCAAAGAGTTCAAGTCTCCTAAGTGGACTTAATGTGACTGAGATGCTAATTCAGAAAGAGTTTTATGAAGAAATCATGGTAGTTGAGATTCTTATTTCCTAAAAAACAATTCAGTAAAACCTCTGAAATTAGACATCTTAGTTGGCTGGACAACTGATAAGATGATAAGCTTTCTTCTAAATTTTTCTTTTCTTATATATCTGGACAACTGATAAGATGATAAGCTTTCTTCTAAATTTTTCTTTTCTTATATATCTGGACACCTCTTTAAGTTAGACAATTGAGCACTTGACGATGAAGTGTCTGGTGTAAGAGGTTTTGCTGTATTTTATTTTATTTTATGGTTCAGATGCAAATGTACTACTAAAACCTAAGAAAAATGTGTACTTTTAATGGTTTATAAGTATACCCGTACTCATTTATTAATTTATACTTTTCCCGCCACTTTTTAAAAATTATTTGAAATGCTTATCACAAATAAAAACAGTTTGTATAGAATTTTAAAGTTTTGCTTGAATTTTTCAAAAATATCTGTGCCGAGTCATAGTATGCTAATGCTTTAAAATTTTGAAATATATCTAGTTTAGTAGGTGGATTAATTCGAGCACCATTTATATGTTGTCAAAATTTATTAAATTGAAATAATGGACGTAGTAATAATCTAAAAATATAGACTTGTATAGACGTATGCAAGTAAATAAATATGCACTTTAACATACATTAATTGCTTACATGCTCTTATTAAAAGTACAAAACTACACATGTAAACATAAGTATAAATCATGTATGCATAAGTACGTTTTCACGAATATAAATGTATACTGTAACTTATGACATGTTGAATTTACTTTTCAGGGATTTTTGCCTACAGCAAATTGGCGAAATGTTTATGTTCACTTTCAAGAAATTTTAGTTTAAAGCATATTAGCAAAAACTTTATATTTTGTCAAAATTCAGATGGATATAATGGGTTCCAGTAATGCTGAATTTTGGTGGTCCCGATATCTTATGCTAATAAATAGCTTCTATTCCCATTCTCCCCTTATATTTATTTGTTATTTACATATATATATGTAAGGAATAAGTATGTGCAAATATATGTCAATTTATTTTACTTTCCTTTAGATTATTTATACTGGTTCTCTTTTTAAAGAAACTGCTAACGGGTTTCAAGATTCATTACGGGCCATTGGCGTTGAATCAAGAACCATTGAACTGTTTAGAGAACAGCTTTCTAACAATGAGGTACATGTGGCTTTAAATGACCCTCGGATTCTGTTTATTGTAATTAATGGTGTTGGCTTTGCATGCTCACGGATGCCCAAATGGTATATATTTGTACAGACAGAACAAGTACAGAGTGCTTGGATGTCCGCATGTTACATTCAGGTATGTTTTGAAAATCCTGCAGTACAAAATTTATACCAAATACTTTGCTGAACTTTTTTTAAATCCAATTGTGTTCAGGCCTTTTGCGGCTTCTCTCTAGCTGAAATACTGATGCATTTGCTAAAGCATACTTGTGGCTATATGTGTTGTTTCTGTGCAGTGATAATTCATGAAATTTTAAGATTCTTCCTGCGTAACCGTAAAAATTATGAAATTTTATGCTGCCACGTCATCCGCACTCCAAAATTATAAGTTTCACTTTTCCATTAAGTTTGGTCGATTCTAACTACTAATGGTCACTTTTTTTATACAAGAAAGAAATGTAAGCCTTATATTTGTATCACTGTGTGGCAATAAAAACTTATCCTAATGATGAAAGGGCCAATACTCTTGTTTTTTCTTCAATCTGCAATATAAACCTTTCAATGAAATATGCATATTGACCCTTTCAAAGGTAATGTACAAGAATGACATCACCAAACAAATTTTGGCTTAAAAAGCCGCATATAACTATTCGATTTGAAATAATTTGAATCATTCTTACATATATATATCCACTTTAAAAAAACATCAGAAGAATTTTTAGTAGAGCATTATAAACAGAAATTGATTCAGTATATTTAAATGGTGAAAGGTCATAGTTAGAGGATTTGTATAGTCAAAAATCCTTCAGTTGCATGTTAATACTCAAGTGAAGATTCCTTACTGATTGTTTGATGATGTCATTTTTTTAATGGAAAATCAATTAACTAAAATTTTGAAAATTTTTTTTTGATTGGGCAAAAAATTTGAGAAATGATATCATCAACAAATGCTTCAGATTTTTTTCCAGGAGTGTAGGTGATTTGTTTGCATTCAATATCAAATTATAGAATCAATAAGTCAAATAATTGTTTTAATTCATCCACATGCCGAATATGGTGAGGTCTAGTCAAGGAAGAAATGCGTGGATTAGATAACAAAGTTTTTAAAACATTATTTTAACCTTGGAAATTATTTTGAAATTCAACTTTTTAGTAAAAATGGTCGCATCTCAAGCTAAAATTTATGATTTTGTACGTCTTTTCGAATCATATTTTATTACTGGCGTATTTATTGTTCTTTTTTTTAATTTGTTCCTTGTTGGTGGCTTATTCTATGCATGAAATTATAAATAAAAAGTTCAGGTGAACTAATTTTTTGATATTGTTCTGAAATATAATGTGTCATTAAGTCTGTGTTTGTCCTTTCAAATCCACATTCGTTAGCAGATATTTACTGTTCTTAAAATCCTTCTAGTTTTAGTGCCGTATTTTGCACATTAAATCATACATGAAAAATTAATATGAAATAAAGTTATCCAAATTTCTTAATTTATGCATATGCAAAGTTCAGTGAGCTCTGATTGAGATAACTGAAGTATCAGTGGCACGAGGCAGTGTGCACAGCTTATAAATCTTCTTTTGTTAAAAAATATATTTATCGATGAAAAATTAAGATGGATACTTAATCATAATTTCAATGGATTTGCGGAGCTATTTACAGAAATTTTAATGCTATTTCCAAACACGTGTAAATAGAGGCTTATTTGATATTTCACCAAAATTCACTTACAAGGGACCCTATTCGTGATTCCCCACATTCTCAGGACTTTGGCAATACTACCAAATCTACTTTTACCAACCAGTTTCTCAGAAGATTTGAAATTTGATGTTTACACTCTCCCCAAACGTTTATCATAATTGAAAGGTAACAGTTAGTTACGAAAATATACATGATATATTTTTTCACATAAATATATATTCCAAATTTAAGGTGGCTTTACACGAGAACCAAAAATCTGAAGTGAAGGTAAAAAAGCTATTTGAAACGTCTAAACTTACTTTTTTTGTATAGGCCATGTTGAAGGCAATATCTATTTGAGATTTTAGCTTTTCGGGAGTTGCTTTTGCCAAAGATACTCTTCAACTTCCTGCTACATACGTACACATGTATTCGGCAGAGCATTGCACTTCCGCAAATATACCCCAAAATGAAGACTTGGCCGAACAAATTGACGTCCTTTTTTACGGAAATGTAAACGCAAGACGTACTGGAATCATTGAATTCTTAAGAAATAGTATTGAAGAATTTATTCCAAATGTTAAAGTGGTCTGTCTTTTCATGGGGTGACGAAAGAGATGCACTCATAAATCGGTCGAAATTGATATTAAACATTCATTTTCTCAGCGGAGAGTCGTGGCTAGAAACGCACAGAATCAATTCTTTATTAAACAAAGGTAAATGTGTAGTTTCGGAGTGGTCGAATGATTCAATGCTAGATGCTTTATATTCGAGAGGAATATATTTTTCGAGTTTATCACACATGACAATGAAAATTGTTCATTTATTAACGGATAAAAATGAAATTTTGAAGTGCGAAAAAAATGCAGAGACTCGGAGAATCGATTATGAACGATTTTGATCCAATGTACACTGGTCTAACTAAGGCATTATTGATGGCTTGAATTATGCAAATGTAATTATTTACATGTAAATGTACATGTGCAGTATCATCTTGAATTTGAAATTGCAGTGCTTGACACAAGTTTTATATCTATATCATGAATTCTAGTACATTTACTATGATGAAGTCTTGAACGAACAAAAAAGGGTTGATGCTCCCGAGCGAACATCCTAGTAGTTTTTGCAATATTTTATCACTGCCATCATTTCGAGGCTTTAACTTTTGCTGTTTTCTATAGAAGATGGTGTTTTTTCATTACAGCCTTATTTCATACTCATAACTTTCCTCGATTTAGTTTCGACATTTAGGTATTGTACTAAGAATAATTGCACTGTAATTAGTTGGGATTTCTTTAGATAAGCTGCTTTGTAAATATTAGCCAATAATTTCATCTTTGATTAAAAATTGCTTTTATCAGGTAAACGGGTTAAAACTACCTTGTCGAGGGTTGGAAATCTCTCTTACTTTTGGTTTACAATGACTTCAACGTTAGCATATTTCTCTTCACTATCCAATGTAACGGAGTCCTTGCAAACAAAGAGCTCTTGATATTTGCATTAGCAATAAGGTCATTTAAAAGAGTTGTCATAAATCCGACTTTTATTCTCTTCTATGAAATTGAAGTTTTCAGGCTTCTAAATACCTACCGAGTTGCTTACGTTCCTAAAATACATGTTTTATTACTTATATGCTTTGCAATATAAAACTTGGAAAAAAAATTAGTCCTGCTTCAAACCAAAGGTGCTCTGAAAAACCTCAAAAGCACAGTAAATTAAAACTTTAACTAGCTACTTGACATCACATATTTTAACATATTTGGTTGTAGAAAAAAGTTGAAAAGAACACTTTGTATGAAGTAAAGGCTAATTTAAGTCCCAGGTATTTGTCCCAGAAAAATCTAAAGTGAAAAACAATAATTTTGCATGACTGATAGGTCATGCAAAATTATGAACTTGAGAAAATAGTATGAAAAAATGAAAATTCTTCTTAAAAACTATTGTGGTGCAATTGGCAGTTCTGTTTCTAACGCTTTTTATGATATTGAGTATTAAAAATATTGGGTGGTGTTTTGTTCAGAATATTCCACATTTATCATAAATAATCAATGAAGTAACAAGGTCTGAAAATATGAACCAAATGTGCTGAAACTTTTGGCACTGTGTAATATCCACAAAATATAGCTGAACAAGAACCAGCAGAACAGGAAAAGCTCAAAGAGTATGTAAAACCATTATGTTTATTGGATCATGCACCTGCCTTGCAGAGTGTTGGCATATAAGAAGAAAGATATAGTAATATAATATACTTGTTATACCTTTACATGGATGATATAGCTGTTAGTCTCAGCAAATAACTAAACAGATTCAATCCCAAGATCTAATTGTAGACAAAACCAAACAAAGACAAGACAGGATAGGAATTATAATATAATATATATTTACAAGACTAAATTACAAGACTATTAAGGTTACTTACATAATCAAAAGTGAATCTTCCAACCAACATATTCTATACTTTAAGTTAAATGATGACTTGTTGTAAAATATTGTTGAAGTTCAACAACGACTTACCATTTTTAAAATAACCCTAAGTAACCAAATTTAGTCTTTATTGGATGCAGCAGTTGTCACAATATAGGAGCACACTCCTTACTTCTAATCCTACATATGAAAAAGATCCTTCCTATAATATCCATGTCTATAACATCTACACCGTCTTTCATTATTCCACAAAGTATCTTCTTGGTGCTTCCCAAACCGACATCTCAGACAAACGCCTGATGGAGTAACCCTATAAATCAATATATGGCTGATTCATGCTTGGCATTTATTTATTATAAACATCTCTCACTCTTCTCTGTTTTCACCACAATTACCCTGCTACTGTGCAGAGTATCATTGTTAGTTTCAGAGAAGCTTCCTTCCTGCCTAATATATTATATTTATACAATTGCTAGGACTACAACAATACCTTAGATCCGCATGTTCCAGAATATTCTATACTTTATGTTCTGTTTCATATATTCTGATG
>JAULBW010001826.1:0-26309 GCA_032358265.1 Vaucheria bursata | reverse complement strand
TCCGCTTGAAAAATTCGATGATCCGCTTGAAATGTTTGAGCTCATGCAGCATATTGAGAAGGTAGACTGGGTGAAAGTATTTGTGTGTTTTCTCTTGTATTTTATTGGTGGCTATTTGTTCTACAGTGCTATCATGGCAGCCATTGGCTCCGCGGTTGATTCAGAGTCCGACTCCCAGCAATTCATAACGCCGGTGATGATCCCGCTGATGATCGGTTATTTGATTTCAAGTAAGACGATTATGGATCCAGATTCTTCATCTGTGTTTTGGGGTTCTATCATTCCGTTTACGTCGCCCATTGTGATGATGAGTCGCATTACCAGCGGGGTGCCGTTTTGGGAATTGGCATTGTCCTTAAGTCTTCTTTTTGTTTCCTTTTTCTTAATGACCTGGTTGGCAGGTAAAATCTACCGCACAGGCATTTTGATGTATGGCAAGAAGACCAGTTGGAAAGAGATTGGGAAGTGGCTGTTTTATAGAAATTAGAAATTATAAATGTTGAATTATAAATTGGAAGGACGCCTAATGGCTGAATTGCTGTTTTATGAGCTGCCTTATGAATTAAAAATTAAGAATTAAAAATGGGCAGGACGCCTAATGGCTGAATTGCCTATGCTCGAGCGACTATATTGTTGATCTGAACGTTCGCAGACACAGTTTTATGGAAATTAAAAATTAAGAATTTTAAATTAAAAATTGGAGGGCGCTTAATGGCTGTATTGCTGTTCTATAGAAATTAGAAATTTTAAATGTTGAATTAAAAATTGGTGGGGCGCTCAATGGCTGAATTGCTGTTTTTTGAGCTGTCTGATAAATAAATTGAATTGTGAGTGCAGCACAAATAGATTCCAATAATCTGAAGCTATTTTAGTGTAGATCATAGTAAAAACGCTCTCAGTCTTTTTTATACTGCAACACCTGAGCTTCCAGAACTCGGAATAAATAATAAATAATATACAATAAACCGCTAAAACCCTTGGCACTGCTGCTATTAGGCGTCTAGAACTAGAAACCAGAAACCAGAAACCAGAAACAACTTGGCATTACCGTTATAGAACACACGGGAATAGACAATAATTAATAAATAATCTTCAGCGTTTTGCAATTTTATTTCCTGTCGCTTTCTGCCTGCTGCATTTAAATCTACTCATGCCATCATTTCGTTTTGCCGCATGTTTTGTTTTTCTGTTGGTCATGCGTTTTCGCCACATTCTGAAACTAGAAGGCAAGGAGTGTTTGCGCATGAATGCAATTAAGTCTTTTTCTTTTAAGCCGAATTGAAATGAGATGGCTTCAATTGGTGTTCGGTCTTCCCAAGCCATTTGAATGATGCGATCAATGTCTCGATCACTAAACACGTTCATCTTTTCAGATGGTTTGTTTTCTACTTTTGGGTCTGCCATATAGGATAACACAGAGGGTAGTCCACTGTATTCACATTAAATTGTCTTCAACCATAAGTTTCTGTAGTTATTATTCTTATCGTATTCTTTTGCCTGTTTTTCGATGTTGAAGACACGCTGTCCACGTGGATCATTGCCAACACCCGCTAAATACGCCCAATTGCCCCAATTGCTGCATACATCGTAATCAATAAGTTGTTGCTCAAAATAGGCTGCACCATAGCGCCAATCTAATTTAAGGTCGTTGCACAAGTAACTAGCCACATTCTGTCGCCCTCTATTACTCATATAACCCGTCAATTTTAACTCCAACATATTCGCGTCAACAAACGCTTCACCCGTTTCGCCATTCATCCATTTATTAAACATATTAGAATTGTGTTCGCTAGCGCTGCTCTGTTTTTCTGAAATGCCGTATTTCTGAAAATACCGGTTGTGATGTTTTTTCATCATGAACCTAAAATAATCGCGCCATAATAATTCAAATACTAGCCAGTAAGTGGAGTCGTTTGCAGCTATTGTTTTTTCGTAGTGTTTAATTTGATGGTGAATGCTGCGGGGAGAGATGCAGCCGAGCGCCAACCACGGGGAGAATTTGGTGGAAGCATCGGCACTGTGCAGTTCATTGCGCGTGTCTTTGTAGTGAGACAAACATCTTGTGTCGTAAAAGTAGTGCTGCAAGCGTTGCCAGGCATGTGTTTCACCGCCTTTAAATTGGAGCACGGTTCTATCATCAGAATGTACAGTTTCTTGCAAGAGTGCTTCAACACTTGGCATTACAACAGGGGGTAATGAGGGTGATTTAATCTTACTGGGCGTGTCAAACACATCACGTATGAGCGTTTCTTTTTCGATGCGCGTTCTAAACTTTGTAAATGTGTCTGGAATGTCTTTTAAAGCGAAGGGCAAATCTTGCGCATCGTAGAGTGTGCTGGTACTAAAGGTTTCTACGAAGCAATGCACTTTGGCTAATTCAAGTTCTACTTTTTCTTGCGTAGCGAGTTCTTCGTATGCAACTTCTTTTTTTGCATACACCCGTTGCACACCAAATTTTTTAGCAATCTGTGGAAGTTCATGTTCAGGCTTACCGCTTGCAATAACCAATCCCGATCCCAGAGCTCGCAAGCTCTGGTCGAGATCTTTGAGTGATTCAAGTAAAAAGTTTAATCTAAATGTTCCCGTCTTTTTGAATCCGAAGTCGGTTGTTTTGTAATGCGCTTCGTCAAAACAATACACGGGAATTATTTCATCATTGTGTGCAATGGCTTCCACCAGTGTGAGATTATCTCGCAAACGTAAATCTGTCTTAAACCAAACGATGGCCCTTTTCATAACTATAGTTCGTTGATGTGCTTTAAATAGTACTCGGCTTGTTGCAACAATTCAGATTTGGCGCTTGCATCCATCTTGCGCCAGACATTGTACATCATGCCAATTCTCGGATTGCTGGCAAGCTTCGATTCGTGTTGATCGTAAAAGTTCCAGTATAAACTATTGAAGGGACAAGCACCATCGCCAGTTTTTTTTGACTTGTCGTAGTGACAGTTCGAGCAATAACTACTCATTTTATGGATATAGGTAGCAGAGCTGACATAAGGTTTAGTGCCAACAATTCCTCCATCCGCAAACTGGCTCATGCCTCTCGTGTTTGTGATTTCAACCCAATCTAAGGCATCAATGTAGATGCCCAAATACCAAGCATCGATCTCATCAGGATGAACACCAGCTAGCAATGCAAAATTTCCGGTAATCATCAAGCGCTGAATATGATGCGCATAGGCATAGTGTAAGGACTGATCTATACTATGTTTAAGGCAAGCCATCTTTGTTTTTCCTGTCCAATACCAAGTAGGTAATTTGGCCTGATGATTAAAAAAATTCAGACTTGCATAATCAGGCATCTTTGCCCAATAAATGCCCCGCATGTATTCTCGCCACCCAATAATCTGGCGCACAAAACCTTCTAATTGGTGAAATTCAATTTCTGCCGGACGCGCTTCATAAGTACTGATGGCTTTTTGAATTACTTCTTGTGGCGATATTAGTTTTGTGTTTAGTGAGAAGGATAATCTGGAATGATAGAGTGACCAAGCCTCCGGCGTCATAGCGTCTTGAAAAGTGCCGAAAAGAGGCAGACACTGGTCCACAAAAAAATCTAAGAGCTCCAAAGATTGTGCTCTCGTTATTGGCCATAGAAAGTGTTTACTGTCCACCTTACCAATTGTTTTGACCTTGGCAGTTGTGATCTCCTTTTCTATTTCAGTGAGTTCGTTCGAAAAGAGTAAAGGCGCAGTGACCCTGTGCTGCTTTGGTAGTTTCTGACGATTGTCTGCATCAAAATTCCATTGGCCGTGCAGTGGATGATCTCCATCGGCCATTAGGACCTGATGTTTTTTTCGCATGTACCTGTAAAAACGCTCCATTTGAAAGGTCTTGCTGCCTTTAAAAAACGTTTGCAATTCAGACCGATCGGTATAAAAATGCTCCGTATTGCTTGTTAATACAGGGATTGTTAATTTAGAACAAAGTTCTTTGAGATGTTGATCCAGTCTATATTCATCAGGTAATTGATACTCGAATTGTGTGAAGGAGTGCTGGGCGATGAGTGACAGACAGTTTTTTTCAAAGCTTTGTAAATTGTGAGCATCGTTCAATTTGATGTAGATCACAGAGTGTCCCTTTGCTTCTAAGTCTTTTGCAAAAGCACGCATGGCGGCAAAAAAGGCCATGACCTTTTGAATGTGATGTGTGGCGTAGTCTGTTTCACTGCGGACTTCCATCATCGCGTAAGTGACATTAGAATCTTCTATCTTAAACCAAGAGTGCTGCGCATTGAGCTGATCGCCTAAAATTAAACGCAGTAGTTTTGGACGGTTGGGAGAATTTTTCATTTGTGTTTGCGACAACGATCACTGCAGTAAAGTACATCCTCCCAATTCTTTTCCCATTTTTTACGCCACGTAAATGGCTTTTGGCAGTGCTTGCAAAGTTTAGTGGGAAGATCTTGTTTTTTTACACCTTTCATTGTAAAACGACTGTTTGTGTTTCGCTTTTTAATAATGGCCACATGATGTCAGTGGCCCGTTTGCGACTCGCTTCTAAATCAACAATTGGGAAGGGATAATGTTTGCCAATCTCGCAGCCATACAATTCCTGTTCAATAGCCGTAAGTTTATATGGTTCGTGTACGAGGTCAGATGGCACATCCTTTAACTCTGGCACCCAGCGTTTTATGAAAATACCTTCAGGATCGTGATCCAAACTGTTTTTGATGGGGTTGTAAACGCGAATGAGTGTATGGCCCGCCGTGCCGCTCTGCATCTGCAATTGCGGGTAGTGGATGCCGGGTTCATAATCTAAAAATTGCCTCGCCAAAAAATGCAAATCACGCCAGTCTTGCCAAAGATTAAACACAAAAAAGGAGACCACCATTGCACGCATTCTAAAATTGATATAACCTGTTTCTACCAAGCAGCGCATGCAGGCATCCACAATTGGAACGCCCGTTTGTCCATCTTGCCAAGCTGTGATGTATGCTTCATTTTTAGGTTTATGAAGGGTTTTGAAAATAGGATTCATTACCTCGAATTCAGAACGCGAAGCACTTTCGAATTTTTGAATGAAGTGGCAATGCCAATGCAGACGCGAAATGAAATTACTCAATGCACGTTTATTGCTGGCCTGCTTATAATGCTGCATGGTATATTGATACACCATGCGCATGCTAATATTGCCATAAGTCAGATATGGCGAGAGGCGACTACAAGCTTTGCGACTCAGTAGAGGTTTACTAATGTGTTTGCTATAGTTGACATAGCGCTCTTTTACAAAACTATCGAGGTAGCGCCAAGCCCAGTATTCACCGCCTTCTTGAAAGTTTTTGTTGCGCGTAGTAATGTCTGAATGAAGCTCTGGTCCTTTCAATAAATGATAGGTGCTATCTTGTAAGCGCACAAAATTGCGATGGTGTTCATTCACAAAACGAGCAGGGGAACTCATGGTTTTGTCCCAGTGTTGGTCCCAATGCTCTCTGCTTTTGAGTCCGCGCACTATACCATTGGTGGGCGACTCTCTCCACGTCACACCCTGTTCTTTGAATAGGTGCTTCATCTGTTTGTCTCTTTTGTAACTGAGACCATTTCCAATTTCTTGGTGTGAGTAAATGGTTTGGACGGAGTAGGTCTTTAGGAGCTCTTCAAAAACAACATTGACCTCGTTATGAAAAATATAAATCGAAGTAGCGAGCGATTGCAGACGCCCATTCATTTCCTTTAAGGATTCGTATACAAAACGCCAATGTCGCACATCGCTGTCGTGGTGAGACATGAGAGAGGGCTCAAATATATAAATCAGTAAAACAGGAAGTTCTGACTGTTGAGCCAAATACAATGGCTCATGGTCTGTAAGCCGCAAATCGCGTTTAAACCAAAGAATGTTTATGTGTTGTTTTGAGGAAAGCACCTATATCTGTCAAACAATTTTTGGACTGAATTGTTCGCGCTGGCGACCTTCTATTATGAAAAGAGGGGACAAAAAATCAGTGACAGAGTTACTTCACCGCATCTCTGATCGCATCCGCCACAGCATGAGGAAAAGCTGGCACAGCCAAGTTGCCAGTGCGACGCCAGAAATACGACAAAAGGACTCCCCACACGCTTAGTGTCATGCATCCGAAAGCAGTGGGCAAGATAGCTTGACCAGCATGAAGTGGCAATGGAAGATGCCATAAGCCCCAGAGGAATGAAATGAACAACATAGAGTACCATTTATTTTCTGAATCGCTAGCACAAATGTGGGCGTCCAAGAGACCACGAAACACCACTTCTTCTACCGCAAAAGTGACTGGGATGTATATTAAAAGTGATTCGAGTCCTCTGAGAAAATTTGGCTGAAATTCTGGGTCGCCAAATACAAATGGAAAAAAATACAGAGACATCCGCACAACGG
Source organism: Vaucheria bursata (assembly GCA_032358265.1). NCBI lineage: Eukaryota > Xanthophyceae > Vaucheriales > Vaucheriaceae > Vaucheria > Vaucheria bursata. The sequence goes on along the minus strand of JAULBW010001826.1, from coordinate 19,958 downwards.
CTATAATACCGAAACACATCAAAAATTCTTTCCAGTTCTTTTTTGTGAACTTGCTGTAACAATAACCCGCTCCAAATGCCCCCAGCGCGCAGGCCAAGTAGAACAGTGTTTTGTCGGCTGTGATTTGATTTTTTTCAATCAAGTAAAAGAGTTTGAAAATCGGGAACACTATAAAACAAGCACTGATGAACCATGCCTTTCGATTAAAATTGAAACTAGTTTCGTCTCTCAGCCATAACTGATACAAAGGCTTTTTAACAACTAGTAATTGAAATAATAAAGTAAGCGGAATCCCAACTAAGAGATAAGTGAGAGTTCCCATTCTAAAAATAAATCCCATAGCAATATAAATTGCAACAAAGGCAAGGATCTGAAAATACCGGATGTGAAGTGGCTTTACCATTTGATTCGATATTAACGTTGGCTCCGAAAGAAAAGTATGGATTGTGGATTAGTATGAGCAGAAATAATGCTTAGGCAATAAAAATGGAGAGAGACAAAACACTTAATATTGGCACTGAAGACATTTTCATCAGAATGGACTTTGAAAAATTTTGGACGGATAATCAGTTGCTGATATGTCGCACAGGATAGCCAGCGGTTTCTCTCAGCATTTCCCAAAATTGCAAATCATCTTCTTTCGTCCGAGGTATCGAAATACCTGTCATCGCGTGTTTGATGATGCCGTCTTTTGAAATGAACAATGCCGTTGGCCAAGCGTTTATTTTAAACGTTGTACTTGAGCCTACACAACCCTTATGGATAAATTTATAGGCTAAGTCAGGACAATCTGCAATCAAATCAAATGCCAGACTATCGATACCAAGTTTGCGTTTCATCTTGCCATAATGCGCGCTGTTTTTTGCTCGCAAGGCTTTCACTTCTTCGGTATTCGCATCTACAATCATTAAAATTTGAAACGAATCCTTTGGCAAAATTTTTTCCCATTCGTTAAGTAAGGAAAGTTCATAACGACACGGAGCACAACCTGTACTAAAAAAGCTTAATACAGTCACCTTGCCCCTAAAATAAGAGCTGTCTATCGTTTTGCCAGCGATGGTCTTTGCATGGTACCTCGGAACGGGTTTGGAGATAAGTGAATAAACTGGAAAAAAGGCTGAGTCTATTTGTGCTTTTGCTTGAATAAAAAATAGTGTAAGAATAAGAGTTGTAAGGAAGTGTTTCATTTGGGATGAGGATTTAGTAAATCTAAAATACAAAAAATGTTGTTCCTTTTTTCGGATTTTTTTTCTCTAAACCACTAATGTAATTGACGTCCATTTCGTTTGAAAGATTGACCCAGATGGGCTCACCGTCTTATTTTGTTAGAGCTCCAGCGGAGCTACCTGTATTGGTCGCTAGTTTTGCAGCTTCAAAGGACAAAGTAAAGACTGAGGGGGACGAATTTCCGATTTGAATCAAATAAACTTACACTTCCTACTCGCAAAGGCACACATACGCAACAATATCACACCGTGTTTGAAACGAGAGATATTGGTGCTGCCGTAAGTGCGCTCACGGTAACGGATGGGGACCTCCACAATTTTTAAATTGAGTTTGTGGGCACCGAATAATAAGTCGAAATCACCAAAGGGATCAAATTCTCCAAAGTATTTTCTGTTGGCCGTGAGTTTGATGTAATCTTCCCTGAACATTACCTTAGTACCACAAAGCGTGTCCTTAAAACGTTGATCGAGCAACCATGTAAAGGCCCAAGAGAAAAAGTGATTACCCAAATAATTTAAGAAACGCATGGCTTCTTTATCCATAGGATACACCAAGCGCGTACCATTGATAAAATCTCCTTTGCTACTCGCAATGGCATTGTAAAATTTAGGCAGATCTTCTGGTGGTACTGTTAAATCGGCATCTAATATCATGAGGATGTCGCCCGTCGCAATCTTATAGCCTTCACGAACAGCATCTGCCTTGCCTTTGCCTTTTTGCTGAGCAATTTTTATATCGTGAGTGGCCGCGTATTTTTTTTGAATCTCTTGAATTTTCTCCCAAGTATCGTCGGTACTATTACCTTCAACAAAAATAATTTCGGTGTGCTTGCCAAATTTAGGCAGACGTAAAATGGCGTTTTCAATATTACCACTTTCGTTGCGCGCGGGGATTACTACCGTAGTACTATACTTTTTTGCATAGAGACTTTCATCATTCTGCGGCAATGGCTTCGCGAAGCTGTAAATATTAAAACTAAAAAAGCGAAAGAAGGGAAACTTCGCCAAGTAGCGATTGAGTAGGGTAGAGAGGATGGGGAAATAAAACGGGAAAATTAATCGTTTACTATTTCTGTACACATCAAAGCCGGATACAAATAACAAATTATTGATATCCCTCGTACTCAACCAATTTTGTGTCGGTGTTTTTTGTTTGAGACCAATGAGTTCAGAAAACTTAATCAAAGGTTCCCAAAAGGAATTATAGAATTGTACAATCACCTTGGTATTCGCGTGACAGCAGTGATGCACTTGTTCGAACACATTTTGAATGTCATCCACGAAACCAATGAGATTACTGATTACAATCAAATCGTATTTCTGATTCAACTGAATGGCATTGGCGTCCATCTGAATAAAATCAATTCCCTTGCCCACATGTTTGTCCTTCGCCCAAGCAATGTATTCAGCACTGTTATCAATCCCAGTTTTTACTTTGCCTTCAACGGCCGCCAATAAATCACCATTGCCACAGCCAATCTCCAAAATGGAGCCATCTTGATGTGAAAAGTACTTCACATAATTGCTAATCTCTTTCCAATAATAAGCGCTGAATCGACGCTCTTTTCGTTTCTTAGCAATGGTATCAAAGTATTCGGCAACGGTGGAATGTGACATAATTTTCAGCCCTAAAAATAGCAAAAAGAATGGGTCAAAGAGGGGTGTTTTTACAATCGTTTATATCTCTTAGCCATGCCTCTACTAAGGCCAATTCACTGGGCTCAAGGTATTTTTTCGAGACTAAAAGTTGATAACAGCTTAAGAGATTTTTCTCAATTGCCGCCATACCGGGCTCTAATGGCAAGTTCCAAAGGTCTTCTACCAATTGTGTGTTGTACACATACCCTTCTGATTCTTGTTCTAAGTCAATCAATAGGTCGTGTACATTGCGCACTTGATCAACACTGGCGGATAGAAAGGACACATGTCCAGAGGTTTCTGCTAAAATGCGCTGCGCCACAAAACTTCGCCAAATATCACACATTCTAAAACTGCAGGTAGAAGGCAAATACAATAGAGCAAACACGTCCGAAAACCAAACCGTGTTCTGACTATTGAATGGGCAAACACTGCCAGAATTTAGAATCAATGGGTCTTTGGTTTCAAAGGTATGCGGTAACGATGACAACAGACGCTGAATGGCATCAATATCCGGATCACCATCTGCCAAGTACTGTTGAATGGGTGAGTAATGTAATTGTAAAGTTTGGTTGTCAGTCAGCTTAGCTTGTTCTAAATGCTGTAAAGAAAATCCTCTTGGCCAAAGATCCGCCTTTGTAAAATAGCTGTATGCATTGATCCAGCGGGTGTTTCCGACTTTTCTACCGAGAATCATGTGGTTTTTTTCGGACCAAAATTCCGCTTTGGGTAAATTGTCGTCGTCTGATTCTACAATAATGTTTGCGCCTTTTTGGATGGCTCGTAAATAGGCAAGATTTTTTCGACTGTAGTGATGATAGGGCAAAAGCGCTGCCAATGCGTAACCGAGCTGATGTTGTCGCTCAATTGACAAATAGTCTCCGTACTTAATCTTGAAGTCGCCCGGACTTTTTACATCGCCGGCCACTACAAATTGCCAACGATGTTTTTTGCATCCCTCTGCAAAGGCAACAATAGCGGGCGTTTGATCGCTTTGAATGGTGGTTAATACCAGTGCAGTGTTCATCAAAAACGAGGGGCTTGAAATTGGAGGCGTTTAAAAAAGTAATAGAATAAACAGTCTACTGCATTTATTATGGCCTTGAATTTTAAATGTGGAGCTGGCGATCGGTGGATGATTGGCAGCTCGATTTGTTTTTTATGACGGCACAAATACCGAAGTTCGGTTTGATAAAAATGTGCTTTTGATCGGAGCGGGAATTTCAAAATGCTCTGCATCGTAGTTCTATCAAAGGCTTCAAAGCCAGAGGTCATATCTTTTAAACGTGTGCCCAATAATAAATTAGCGGCTTTGGTTCCGGTCTTAGAGAAAAAGCGACGGATAAATCGCGCGTTGACTAAAGCACCACCCTCCATAAATCTAGAACCGAATGCACAGTCGTATCCATTTTGATAGGCATTTACAAAACTGATAATTTGTGTTGGGTGATGGGCCAATCCACCATCCATCTCAATAAATAGATCGCAATCAGCTTCATAAGCCGCTCTGAAACCCTCCAAATAGGCATCTACTACGTTTTTATTGTGAGGGGCATAAACGCAATGAATGTGTGTGTTAGAAGCACTCGCTTGTTCGCACAATTGTTTTGTGTTGTCTTTGCTCGCGGTGTCTACCACAAAAAAAACATCAGCATTGGTAAATTGTATCAGCACTTGTTGCAGTTGCTCAAGCAATTCGGCAAACGTTTTTGCTTCGTTTGCTAGCGGAATAATAATGCCAATATGCTGAGCGATTCTCATTTTTTTTGTACAAACTTATATTGCTCAAATTGACGAATGGTTTGTGCCAGAAGATTTCGACGTTTTTCGGACATGGCGCTACCGCCATATTGGTACAGGGTTTTAAAGAGCCCAAGCATCGTGTCCTGTTTAAAATTTGTAGAATACAAAAACGCGTAAGGTTGTGCCACATAGGCATCAAACATCATGTTGAGATAATACAAGATCTTTTCATTGTTTTGAGTCTTTTCAAAATAAGGGAGCAGGTACAAATAGGGTTCGTAAATGGCAGGAGTTCTCTGTTCTAAGAGCTCTTGCGCAAAAGCCACTGCTTTTTCTGTTTGTTTCGTTTCGGCAAGTCTTTGCAGGTAAATAATACAAGCACCCACGTCGTCTTTGCGCGATTCGTTGCAGGCCTTGAGGGCCATGTTTTCTTCTTCAGCAAACAGCTTGTTGTTTCTAAAGCACAGGGCCAATTGTATGTTTCCTGAAATTCGTGCATCGTAATAAGATGCAGGATCTGTTGACAACATACTGGTGATTTTTTGGATCGAACGCTCGCTGTGATTGATGTGGAGCCATAGGAACGCGTTAATGAAATTGAGTACGATTAAAACGGACGAAACATATTGTGCAGTTTTAGCATTTTGTTTGTACACGTCTAAAATCAACAAGAGGGCACTGAGATTCAATGGTACAGCGGTAAAGGACATAATGTCCCAATCTCCGCTGCCACGCTGTAAATCAGACACAAACGTAAGCAACAAAAAGCCAGCGGACAATAACAGGAAATACACCGTAAGGGCACGCATGGCAATTGATTTTCTGAGGGCATAAATAAAAAGAAAAAGTACCATTATTAGTGCGAGGCCAGAACTCAAAAATTGTCCGTTTAAAAACTCCCACACATGAGACACCGAAAACAGCGTCATCCTACCGGGCACGTTAGCAGGGGCTTTTAGCGCCATTAAAAAAGCATGCCCTTTTAAATAAATAGCCGCAGTTCCTAAGCCAGCCATTAAAAATATAAAAAGCGTTTTTTTTGCTGGAGAAAAACCTCGAAAAAATTCGAGGCGTATTTTGCCTTTTAAGTATAGGATTGAAATTAATGCAGGCAGCGCTGCAATGGCAATAAAATGGCAGGCTAGTGCCAAGAGCCATACTAATAGTGGGTAAACAATGTTGGAACGACCATGCAGATACCTAACACTCGCATACGAAAACCACAGTAAAACCAATGCTGGAGTCGCATATATTTCAACGTATCCACAGAATAAGAGTAGGGATGAAGTTGCCATCACCGTAAAAAAGATCAACCAACGGCGCAAGGTTTGTTCACTCATCTCAACACTTATTTTTAATGCCAGAAGCGTAAAAACAAAGCCCGCAGCAACGCTATAAAGTTTAAAGAAGATTTCGGTGCCCATACCGAATTTCGCAAACACTAGTGCCAAATGATGCAGGGTCCACATGGTCAAATATTCAGTACCCACATAATCGGCCTTCATGCACTGCATCATGCGGATATTGAAGTCGCCCAAAAAGTAGTATTTAACCTGTAAGCTATACAGTATAATTGCCACTCCTAGGCTCCACAATAATTGACTACTTAATTTTCGGGGGAAACGATCGACAAAAGATGTCTGCAATTGCGCACGAATTCGGTGGCTACTTGCAGGAATCAAAAAGGCAAGGAGGAGTATTGCCGCTGCAATTCTCATGGGCAGGGCATAATACAGCACTTGATCAAAACCCCAGGTACGATTAAAGATGGAATAGCCAGGGCCTTCTTTGTCAATGCCAATAAGCAAGCCACCCATCAGCAAAAGAGCAGAGAGACCAATCAACCAAAACGCTTCGCTTGGTGGTTTATGGGCAGATGTGGGGGAGTCTGTTGGACTCATAAGCGTACAAGATAATCAAAGCTTTTCAATCTCAATCGTACAAAAGAGACCTATCCATTTATTAAACGGACTGAAGAGTTTTTCAATTCCTTTTACAAGCGGATATGCAAAGAAAGGTAACATGGCACTGCGCGATACTCCGCCACTGATCACATAAGAGAATGGGGAATGGTAACGCACGCTGTTAATTCTCAATTGCGGATAGTCGGTTTCAAATTGCCGTAAATCGCGCTCAAAATAAATATACGGCAAGGCTTGATTACTGTTTGAGAGTGGATTACCGGGTTCAATTTCTCGACCTCCTTTTTCTTCAAACGGTTCGTGATGAAAACGCTTGTATATAAAGCGTCCCAAGGCAGAGTTAGCAGGCTCGATCATGATAATTTTTCCGCCCTTAGCCAAACAACGTTGTGCTTCGCTTAAAAATAAATAAGGTTTTGGTATGTGATGAAATACGTTTAACATCACTATGCCGCCGAGTTCAGCATCTTGAAACGGTAAGGCTTCTGCACTAAATACTTGGTCAACATTAGGCAAGGCTAAAATATCGCTGGTGGTAACGCTAGGCATTACTTCCTTGAGAAAGCCGCCGCCAGAGCCTATCTCGAGCACTTTTGTTTTTCCGGTGTGACTCAATCCCTTTATAAATTCTGAATACCAATCTTCATATAATTTTTTGAGGAAGGGTTTATTCAAAATAATATCGCGGTGCGCCAAAGTGGTGCGAGGATCATCAAGAGAATAGGGGATCTTGTATTTAGTGAACATGATTGCGACTGACAAGGATATTAAAATAATGTGCTTCTCCAAGCGGCTCCAAACGCTTTACCTGTGCGAGGTCTAAGATCTTAAGTTGTTTCTTTTCCATCAAATAAATGTGGAAACCTAAACCTTGAAGTGTTTCAAAATAACTGCTGAGTGAGGATCCCGATTGTTTTAAACCATAGGGCCAAAATTCAGAAATCATTATCAATTGCGGGTTTTGTTCTAAGCAGGTCTTCATTCCTTCTATGGCTTGCCACTCAAAACCTTGGATGTCCATCTTCACAAAATCTACTTTGCTACCATGCAATTTTAGATAATCATCAATAGCCACTGCATTGACTTCAGTAACGGACTCGTACACCTCGGGCTCATACGAGCGATGATCAACGTTTAGATTAGGCGACGTGTAAAAACGCAACACCCCTGTAGTGGCACCGACTGCATTTTGGTTAATGAGCAAATTTGTGAGTCCTAGTGTTTCTTTTTGAAGGTGCTTAAAATTGCCCGCATCAGGTTCAAAACAATGTACTTTTCCTTTTGGTCCCGCTAAGTCTGACAATAGTTTTGCGTAAAATCCAATGTTGGCGCCGATGTCAAGCACCACATCGCCAGGTTTAATAAATCGACGGAGCAATTCTATTTCAAACGCATCTTGTTTTTGTTTGAATTTAAAATACAAGGGTTTATACAGTGTAAAAAAATGACGGTATAAAAAGTTACCCAATTGAATGCTCAGCGACATGGTGTCTTAGATTAATGATAAACAAATTCAAACACTTGACATTCTTCGCTAGCGCCTTCAGTGTGTACTAATCTTAATCGCTCTGGGTATTTTTCAAAGATGGGGTAGATGATGTGATGTATTGTATTGATCACACCCATGCTCGGATCTTTTGGATTGGCGCGCAAACTCGCTAGCATCACATGTGTTACTTTGTTTTTCTCAAAGTACACCAAGGCGCTATCTGGATTTGATTGCCGAGTTGCAGTATCGCGCTGAATGACACTATATACCGGGAAAAACTTTTTGCCATGGCCGTATACAAAGCTCATGGGAGCCTTGCGACTTGCTACTAGAGTGTTTTCAGGTAATGAATCAGCACACCATTCACTGCACTTTAAAAAGTTTTGCCAGTCGGGGGTATAGCCATAAAATTTATCGCCCTTGATATTTTTCTTGATGATGGGTATGTTTGCAAAGCCTCGCTTGAATGATGACATTACTACCGAGCCACTTACCATTACAGCGATTACTAAATACAGAGCGTACCATTTTTTTTGTCCGAAGGCCGCGTATAAGCCATAAAACATCAAGGCTAACACAATTGGCATACCTACCAGCGTAATCCGTGCTTGATCCCAACGTATTTGTAAAATGATGAACGACAATGCCAATTGAGCACCTGTGAAGAGTGAAAAAAGGAGCATCTCTTTGCGTTTGTCTTTTACTATTTGCCAGAATCCGAACAAGGCAATGGCCAGCGTTATAACGGCCACGTAGCCATTCACATCGGTATTAAATTCGTCTTTCCAGCCTAGGAGTTGGTAAAAGCGCTTGCTCAGTGATAAATTAATGTTTTCAATAAATCTCACCACAAATCCACTCATATCTTCTTGTCCTGCTCCAGCATCATAAGGGTCTTTTTGCAAGAGAATCTTGCTTTGTCCTTTAAACTGGTTCTCTGCATGCCAGATACTCTTTACCAAAAGCTCGTAGGGTACTTTAAAGATTAAGTACGCGCCGAATGAAAATCCGGCGGCCTTCCAATTTTTATCCAAGGCAAAAAACAAGAGTACTGCTGGAATTACAACAATGGCGCTACTTTTGAGTGTGCTGATCAAAAACATACTCAAGCCTAATAACAACCACGTTTTCCATTGTGTTTTTAAATCGGCACTGGCTGTTTTTAGTACATCAATAATTCGTACGCCCATAAAAAAGAAAAAGCCTTGTAAAAAAAAGTAAAAGGCTTCGGTAAAGGTCATGCTCGCATAATAGATGATTAAATAATTACACGCTTGAAAGATTATAACGGGTAAAAAAACCACTGCTGGTAAGCGATTGCGAATGGCTTTATAAAATAGAATGAATCCGAGCAGATTAAAAATGCTACTCACCAATTTAAACACAATGAGTTTAAAGCCAATGAGTTTAATTAAAATGGCCAGAAACATTGGGTAGAGTGGGGCATTTTGCGTGTAGAAAAAGTTTGGAAATTCATTCACAAAACGCCAGCCGCCTTCTAAATACAAGGCATCATCATGTGCTTCACTGATGCGTGCATTAAACGAAATAAAGGTCAATAATACGGTGAGAACGAGTAGACCAAAAAACAGTTTCTGGTCGTTCTTAAGGGTCCAATTTTCAATTTTATCAAAGAGTCCTCCACTGCCATTTGAACTGCTTTGCGATGTTTTATTCTGTTTGGCCATAGATGGCAAAAATAAGATTTTTTTGTCAGGGACTTCGGGTTCAAAACCCTTTCATTAGCGCATGAGCACCATTTTTCCGAATTCTTTTACAAAGTACTTGTCTGCCCCAGTACTATTGTGTTCTATTTGCTCGCCGTTTAAGCGCGTCATCACGCGATAGAGGTATACACCATTAGCCAAACGATCGCCAAACATGTCTTTTCCATCCCAAGCATAATCACTAATATTCCGACCAATGTGCAAATTACCCAGTTCTGATCGGGTGATTTCGCGCACAATTTTGCCAGAAATGGTCATGATTTGGATCGTAAAGACCTCGGGTACCTCACTACCAGTTAAGGTGAATACAAAGCGTGTACTGGTGGTAAATGGGTTCGGGTAGTTTAAGACCTGCGTAATACTTGGTTGATTATCAATTGCAAATTGAATGCTGTATTCACTTCTGCCCGCCACGTTACTGCTTCGGTCACGTGCTTGCACGGTTAATTGATAAGTGCCGTCTTTTGGTAATATTGGCCTGAACAAAATAGTAGCACTGTTGCGAGGCAAATTTGCAGGTGTAAATTCTAAGTCTTTCGAAAACGTTAAGTGCTGTCTTGAACTTTGCTGGGGTTCAGTTATCCACACGCTAAACGCACTGGTATCATTGAGGGCCAAGAATTTATTTTCGTCTTTCAGACTGATGAGAATGGTCGGTTTGGCGGATACTAAATCGCCATTCAAAATACGAATGCCATCAAAAGTGACGTCAAGCAAAGGATTGGTTTGATCTTTTCGGACTTGAAATTCAAATTTTCCCACATTATTAAATTGTTCTTGTTCCCATTGGTAACGGCTATGCGTTATAGGATTCACATACATCCACACATTATTGTGCCCGAGCAATTGTAAACTGTTAATCGAGATGGTGTCAATAAAAATACTACCGGCTTTAAACGGACCAGCAATGTATTTTTCGGAGAGTGGAATTTTGTTTTTTTGATTGTCTTCTAACCAATACGTAATGACCAAACTATCCGCAAAATCGCGAACGCCAATGTTTTCAATGGGGACATGAAATTTTACGACATCGCCTTCTTGCAATGAATCGTTAATATTTTTGAATCCCTTCAGTGGATTGAGCGCACATTCGGGGGCTTCATCATAATACACACGCCAGTACTTGAGTTGTGGCGAGGTTTTGAATTTGTTATCCTTCATCAACGCCACCAATTGTAAAAATGGATAGTTTTTGGCGTCAATTTTTTGATCGAGGTTGAGTTCTTCTTTGTTGGTTTGCCACAAGGTTAACAAGGTATCAATTTTTCCAGCAGCAGTGATACCAATCACTTTTAAATAGGTGCTATCGCCAGCCAGCACATCCGTGCTGCGCACATTCCAATACAAGCTGTTCCACTTAAACGATGGACCAATGAGAGGAGAAGCAATATACCCATTTTGCCAAGCCGTTGTGATGGTGTCATTGAGGTAAACAATGTCTTTTTTATTCTTACCGATCACTTCATTGGCTTGCCCAATGTTCATGCCTTTTTTTCCGAAAAATGTATAGGCCACAGTATCAGCCGTGGTTCTAATTTTTGCGAGACCTACACTCTCAAATGCTTTGTAGAGATTGTTGGAATAAGAACTATAGTTGGCATAAGGCAGAAACTTAGGGGTGGTGTAACCTAACACATAGGAGTTTTTTGGAATTTGGTTAAGAAAATTCTCGACATCTTGCTGCCAATTCGGCTGCCCTGCGCAATCGCCAGTGGTCCGTCCAAATGCGAACACATAACGTATAGAATCATTGCCCACACAGTTATTGAAGTCACCCGCGCCAGGGTAGCTCAGATTTTTCCGGAAGGCTTTCCACGGTTTTCCGCTGGCAGAATCAAACACCGCAAAATTCCAACCATCGTAAATGGTGGTCCATTGATCAAGAATCAAATTATTATAATAAGAATTGATGTATTCTGGGGCTATGTATGGAATAACACCCGCTCGTGTATTTACACTGTAGCGCGTGTTTTGAAACACAAATCGCCTGGTATCTTTTTTATAGGTAACAAATTGATAAGCATCATTCTTAAACTGCTGAAATTGTGATTGTCCCCAACCGCGCTTGTCTGAGAGGGTTTGAAAGCTACTTTCTTTCCATGCAAAGGGTTTTTCTGGTGAAATACTATCTCTGCTCACGCGCCAAAAATATACGGTGCTATCGGCATAAGGTAAGTTCACTTTCCATTCAATTACACCACCTTTGCTGGTGATATAGGTCTGTGCCAACGGCGTAGCAAAGGCATCTGATGTGTCGAGTTGTAAGACATATTTTGTAGATGGCGCAAACGGATCGCTGGTACTGGCTTTGAGCACAATCGAATTCGTTTTTTCGATGATGGCATATTTGTATGGGTATACTGGCAGAATATCGCCGCCTGGCACAAAGAGTTCAACATTGCCAGTGGTTGAGTTATTGTTTTCATCACGTTCTACAAAACGTCGGTTATAATCTACAGACACTCGAAACTTATTTAAACCAATGCCGCGATCAAAATCTAAAAAGAGATTTACCTTAAAGGTATCTCTATACGCTGGCGTAATCATGTTTCTGAAGATCACCAATGAATCATTGTTTGGGAAGATGCGCGTGAGGCGGATACCAAGGGAGTCGCGGATGGCTTTTCCGGGATTTTTAATCACCACTTGTACGCCAATAGAATCGGTGTATTTTTTTAGATCGAAGCGCACTTGATTATTAGCGGTTTGATAATCGGGCAAATCACCAACAGAAATCACAATGGCAGGATCGCCATGTAAACACATTTCTAAACCAACAATTGGCGTCAATAAGTCACCCGCCAAACTATTTAAGCGGGCCGCTTCCTTCACTACCTCGCCAATAGGCCGTCCGTAGTGAGTTCTGGCAATTGCTTTGTAAAATCCGCTAGTAAAATTATCAAGACCCGAATCAAAGCCGTAAGAACTAGTCGCAATAAAACCAATGCTGCCTTTATTTTTACTTTTTACAAAACGATCGCTGACCGATGTGCTGGCATGTTTAAAAATATTTCCAGAATAACAGGAGTTGGCAATCACAAAGGGGTACCGTCCTGTATTATCATATTTTTGAGGATCATCAATGGCTTGATCAAAACCTTGTTCTGAGCCATGTCCGAAAAAATTAAAAAGACTCGCGCCTTCATTAATGCTCAACCGAATTGAATCGCTGATTTGCGTTTGAATGGGTGCTGTTGTGTTTTTCATGAAGCTGCGCACTTGGCCACCAAATAAGGTATCGCGAATGATCATAGAATAATTTTCCATGTACCTTTTCAAACGCGCATTTAATTCTTCATCATCTCCACCAACAAAATGCAGAATGTTCTTTTTCCACTCGGCATTACCAGCGGCTTCTACGGCTTGCACCTTTTCGAGGTAATCAAGAATCTCTTGATTGGTAAGTGCGGCTAAACGGCCAATGGGAATCTCTGGGTAAAATGTATCAGTGGTAGTTAAGGCCGTTGTTAGCATGTGATCGCTGCTCGGCACGCCCATGGTGGGAATCAAGTTTTGATTTTGTTTATTGATATTGATGTCAAGTAATTGTACGCCTTTTCCAATCAAAAAAATGGAAGAGGGACCCTGCGCCAAACTGTCTTTTAAATATTTAGCAAAATTGCGAATGGAGAGGGGATGTTTGGAAGCTCCGTAAGCGTATTGATCATAGAGCTGCGTAATGTCAGCTAAAATCACCTCATGATTTCCGCCTGCCGCTGATTTGCGATAGTTCGCGTAGGCAGTTGCACCGCTTGTAAAACTAGGGTGATAAATAATAACATAAGGCGCTTTGTTTGTGTTAGGTAAGTAACGTTTAAACTCTCCGTTGCCATTCACTGGAACTAATGTGGTGATTTTAAATACCGCATGTTCGCCACAAATAAAACTACTGGCGTCATTGGTAGATATTGGAAAAACAGCGCGAATGTTATTGCCATTGATTACCGTGGTGATACGGTTGCCATTACTAGCATCGTATAATATGGGCGGCAGTCCCGTTGGATTATACATGTTTGCAAAATTGTAAAAGGTACGGTTGCCGCTCCCACCAATCATGGCGGTGAGATTGTGAAAACTTTGGCCAATAAAATTGAGAATCTGTGGATAGAAGATTTTTAAGTAATGCACCATTGTGTACTGAGTGCCTGTGTAACTTGGAACTGCAATGGCAGACACACTAAAATTGGTGGTTGGTGAAAGACTACCCACAGGTATGGCGTAAATGCGACGGATGGCAGTGTAGCCAAAATAACTGGTATCCATTAAAGTGCGGAGATTATTATTTTGATCGAGACAAGTGAATGTACTTCGGTGATCAGGTACTAGCCCATCTATTCGCAGCGCGCCACTCATATTGAGGGTGATGTAAAATGGTAGACTCGGTGTATTGGTGTAGGTGAAGAGACTAAAATTGGTCCAAGCGTCGACGCCATTCACAAAATAAGCACCCTTTCCTTCCACTTGCGTGTAATTGGGATCACTCACTTCTAAATTATACAAGTCATCTAAATTGTAGCCATTGTCGCTATAACCACCATTGCGCGAAAACGTAGTCGCATGTTTTTCGGTGTACATGTAATTAGCCACATTGGCGCCGGCTGTGCTTGTATCTGTGTTTAATAAGTAACGTAAATTTGTAGTGGAAGCACCCAGAGTTAAAAACGCATAAGCCGTATCACAAAAAAGCGGACGGTAGGGATTCTGCAAATACGTGATGCCTTTTTTATAGATCAAAGAATCAATTTCGCCAGGCAAGGGGTTCACATAAAACTCTATGTAATCGTTTGTATTTACTTTATTATCAGCTTCACCCGCAATATAAACGCGTAACTCTTTTCCTTTTAAAAAGATTTGAAAGTTTTTCGGATTTACGCTTGAAAGGTCATAGTACTTGGCGAGGGTAGTGGAATCGATGCGATAAACCCCTTCGTAATAAATTGGAAATTTGTAATACTTCTGATCATAACGAATCCACTCTGCCCCATACCTTTGAGCAAACACTGGCAAACTGAGTACCGCCGCTAAAAGAACAAAGTAGATGTATTTCAAACTTATTTCTTTTGATTGATTCTAAAGCTTAACGTAAAAATATTTGAGTACAAGGATGAACTTTGATCACCAATATCAGTCAGTGCATAATCTAAGGCAATGCCTTTGTAACGCACACCCACACCAAAATTCGGCTGCACAGTGGTCACGTATAAAGTAGCGCGATCGTTCAACTCTTTTTGAATATTGCCCAAGCCGCCTCTTAAAAAGATAAAGCCATTATACCCAATTTCGACACCAAATGCGGGTTCTCCACTCCAAAATTTTGTCTGAATCACTGTGTTGCGCTCTCCATCAAAGGTGTTGATCAAATTCACTTCACCCAATACCGAAATGCGATCACTCCAAAAATTAAACCGTTTGGCTAATCCTAATGTTAATCTTGGTGTCGTAATTTCCATTGCATTGTTTGGGATTTGATTACCCGTTTGTACTAAGGTGGCGATGTCTTTTTGGTTAATTGTATACGACCAAGCATTAAACGTGCCCGTGATGTCTCTTGCCATGGCCGCAACTCTCCAACCTTTGTAAGTGTATTTAGCACCCAGGTCTAACCCAAATCCCCAGGCACCAGCAAAATCTCCTAACCGGCGACGAATGATCTTGAAATTACCACCTAAATCAACTCCTTTTAATTTCGGAAGTTTACGCGCATAACTCAATAAGGCAGCAAAGTCAACGGCATTAAAGGTCTTGATGCGATTGTAATCTACATTGCCATTAGCATCCACCAAGTCGAGTGTGTTTGGAATATTGTCGACCCCAAACCTTAATAATGAAATGCCTGCTGAACTAACAGAATCAATGCGACGGGAGGCACCGATAAAATCATATTTGGCAATGCCCGCAAAGTATTCTGCATGCATAAGACCTACTTCAATGTCGTTTTTTTGATCTAATAATCCAGCCGGATTCCAATAGCCTGAATAGACACCGTTTTCAGATGTTACGTTTGCATTGCCCATGCCTAAAGCCCTTGCACCCACGCCTATGTTCAAAAATTCATTACTGTATTTTCTTACTTGCGCGTGCAGACCTAAAACCGAACAAGTGAGCAATAAATAAAGGTATTTGTGCATAATCAGACTAATTTAAACTAATTTTTTCATTGGGAGATGCCCATCTTTCAACGATTCATTCACCGTTTTATTGTTTAACAGACGTCCTAAAAACATCGGTCAAGGGCAACAGATAAATGGCACATAACGGAATAAATACCACGGCTGGTGCCCGGTACCTGAAAATAGCCCCGCTATTAGGCGCAGTGAGACCTACAAGCAGACAAATGCTCAGCACAAAACACAACCAAAGCACCGTAAAAAAGATCTGTTTTCGGACACGGATCTGTAACATTATAATGAGTACAATGCACAACAAGAGAAGCAGGTTTTCAAGCGAGGCTAAGAGCTGTAAATACGAGCTTGCTCCCTTAAAGAAGGGATGGAACAGGCTGTAAAATATGGCATCGCCGCTCATGGCTGCAAAACTGGTTTTATTTAAATGCACATTTGAATGACTGGGCGGAAGGATCGATAGTACATGATAATACCTATTAGTGTCGGCATCTGAACTTGCATACAGCGTGTCTTCAGCGCGATTGGGCTGCCAATACATATAGGTAAATCCCGGATGTAAACGCACCTGTTTTCGGTCACCTGGTTTATAAACAATCAAACTCGTATCTACCGGCAATCGCATATAAAGTACAGAATCGCTTAAAAAAATGCCGCCATGACTTACGGCCTCAAAACGGCGCTGGTGCTCTAGTGCAGCCTCAGGCAGACTCCGTTGTTTGAATTGTATGGAAAGGAGATTCACCATAACAAATCCATTGATGAGGAGTCCAGCCAAAGCGCTGAGCTGAAAGACGGCACTTTCTCTTTTTTTAAGTAAAATGTAAATCGAACAAAACCCCGCAAAGCTCAAGAGCAAATAGGGTTTCAAAAAGAAGGAGGTGTAAAGGGCTGGTAACAAGAGCCAAATTAATTTAGGTTGTGTTCTTATTTGACTCATACCAAGCGCCACAGAGCCCATGATAAAGAGGCAGAGCCCTTCTTTTAAAAGTGCGCCAGTGTAAAACCATAGTGCTGGAAAAAAACACAGCACCATCATAAACAGCAATTCTTTGTGTTTAAATTCTTCTTTAAAAGCACGGAGTAAAAAGAGACAGCCAACAAAACTAAGTGTGCAATTAAACAGGGCATGTGCAAAGTAGGAACCAAAGCTCAACACGTCTAAAAAGCTGTGAACCCTTATCACCACGCGGTTGTCATTGTATAGATAATCCTTTACCACACCGTTATCCCAATTCCAAGTATTGACTAAATGATGTGCATAATCTGCTGAACCAATGGTATCGTCTTGAAAGCCGAGTAATGCCCTGAAAAAGAACCAAGGGTCGGTATACAAACTCTCAGCAATCACCTTCACGTCACGATAATAATTGCCAGCATCAAATTGATCGATGCCCCCGTATTGTTTTTTGTAGATCCAATAGAAAGTCGGAACCGCCAGTATTTTCAAGAGATACAAGGCAAGTACCTGCCCTCGATGAAGTCCATATTTGTCCTTCGACGCAGTGTTCCAACCCAACCAAATCAGCAGAGAAAATAAAATCGTATAACAACTAAAAACGATCATTCCTTTGGTTTTCGACGAGCCGCTTTGATATCGGAACGGTGTTTTTTATTATTGGTCTTGCGGATGCGTGAACCGCGGGTAGGGCGGGTGGGACTGCGTTTCTTTTTTACTTTAAGAATTTTTTGGAGCGTTTGTATGAGCTTGTTGCGAGCGTCTTCTTTATTTTCTAATTGGGAGCGATTTTTTTCAGAGATGATTTGAACCACAGGACCCTGTTCGCCCAAGTGCATTAACAATGCAGCTTTTTGAACATCTGTTAAGACCATTGACGTAGCTACATCAAATCGAATTTCGACTTTTGTCTCCACTTTATTGACATTTTGCCCACCCTTGCCTCCTGATCGGGAGGTGCGGTACTCTAGTTCGGTGCGAAGGATGCGCTCAATTTGATCCTCTGTTAACATACTCATTCTGAAAACGCTTAAACAAAAGTCTAAGATAAGAAAGAAGCGCGCTTATCTTTATCAGCAGTGAAAAAGTTATTCATCTTATCAGCCATATTGAGCGTTCAACTGTCTGCTCAAACGATGCAAGATTGCCGCACGCGTTTCGATCGTTTTCTCAATTTTAAAGGATCTCTGGGGCGCGTGGTGCGTTTTGAATCAGATCGCATTTTGATTTTGACTTCTGCGGGAAAAGCTGAACTTGCATTTTATCAAGAAGAATTGCCAGTGCTCTCTGATTTTTTTCAAACGGCCGATTTAAAACAGCAAGATCAGTTGATGAAATTAAAGGGCACAAAAAAACTCACGCAACTTCAAATAGATAGTCTCAAACGCTTGTACAGCAAGTCATTTAAGAGTTTAGCTAACAACGACAATAAACCATTAACTGGGTTTAAAATTGCCATTGATCCCGGACATTCAGGCACGAATTTGCAAGAAGCTAAATTGGAACAGAAGTATCTGTACTTCGCGAGTTCAGCTGGTTCGACTGATTCGGTGAAATTATTTGAAAGTGCTTTAACGTTTAATACGGCTTCTCTACTAAAGAAAATGTTGGAAGACAATGGGGCAGAAGTGATGTTAACTCGCGCTCAAGCAGATTTTACAGCCTTTGATTGCACGCTCACAGATTGGTTGAAGTTGCATAAAAAACGAAGCCTCGACAGTTTAAAACAAATAGGGCAAATCTCTCCCAGTAAACATCAAGAGCTGCTAAGGTGTACGGACTATAAATTGTTTTGGGATTTTTTTAGAGATTATGATTTGAGCTACAGGGCCAGTAAAATCAACGTGTTTAAACCAGACGTGACCTTGATTGTGCATTACAATGTGGATGAAAAAAATGTGCCTTGGCAGCAATTTAGTCCAAAAGATTTTACCATGAGTTTTATCGGAGGTGCATTTACTGCCGACAATCTCGAGAAAAATGAGAGCCAGTTAAATTTTATCCGCATGCTCTTGAGTCCTCAATTAAACCAATCACAAAAATTAGCCGCTGCCACGGTTCAGCAATTTAATCAGCAATTAAAAATTCCAATTGCAAAAACCAATGATGCCGACTATTTAAAAAACAACTGCATAACAACTCCTTCAGCTGGCGTGTATTGTCGCAATTTGGCATTATGCCGCAAGATCAATTCACCTTTGGTGTATGGCGAGAGCTTATATCAAGACAATGAAAAAGAGGCAAGAGCTTTGATGAAACGTGATGTGGTAATGGGTACAATTACCACCAATGAGCGCTTGCAGACGGTTGCTAACAGTTATTTTGAGGGATTGATGAATTACTTGAAGGCTAGACCTTAAGGAATATTCATGTACTTATGCGTCTGCAAACTGATCATCCAACGCGGGTGTGTTTTTACATACTCAATAATTTCAGGCACAAGTATTTTCTCTTTGCTCCACTCGGGCTGCAAGTACAAATAACACTCCTTATTTACATTTGCAGCTTGTTCTTCGGCCCATATTAGATCATGTTTGTTAAACACAATCACTTTTAACTCGTTTGCCTTCTGGTAAATGTCTTTCAATGGGGGCAAGGTCTTTTTTGGTGAAAGGCAAATCCAGTCCCATATGCCCGACAAAGCATAGGCACCCGAAGTTTCAATAAAGGTGGATATGCCTGCCGATTTGAGTTGTTGCGTCAACACATCTAAATTATAAATGAGTGGTTCGCCACCTGTAATAACAACACTTTTGGCATGATACGACTGCACTTGCACAATAAGATCGGAAACATTGGTAAGTGGATGTACATTCGCATCCCAACTTTCTTTTACATCGCACCAGTGACAGCCTACATCACAGCCGCCAATGCGAATAAAATAGGCAGCTTGTCCAGTATTGCGACCTTCGCCCTGAATAGTGTAAAATTGTTCCATCACGGGCAATAGAAGTCCCTGATCAAAAAGTGCTTGCTGTTCAGTAGAGAGGCTGTGGAGTTTGTAATTCACGGCCCTAAAGGTAGGCATAAATTCAGATTTATTCTGAGCTGATGAGCGCATTTTATCGGGACAATCAGCTAGTTTCAACACTGGAGCGTGCTTCGAAGTCGTCTTGGCTCAGAGCTAAAGCTC